>KN488743.1:0-66458 GCA_000787155.1 Scartelaos histophorus | reverse complement strand
GTGGGCGTGCAGATCTTCGGGGAGCCTGGTGAGGAACTGCGCGATGTGAATGAAGTCCATCTGCAGCAGGATGTCCTGGTACAGCCTCAGTATACCCAGCCCCGTCCGGAACAGGCTCTCCTCCCCGTCTCTGCAGAACACATCCCAGACCCGGCACGCTACGTCCAGAGGGAGGGACTTACTGTACAGAGTGAAGATCCTGCACACACACAACACTAGGGATGTAACTAGATCCAAATTTAAGGTTGGCGGTTTAAATTTAGCTCTTTCTTGTTCATTTTGATGTAGCTTCCTTGGGCAAGACACAGCTAAGAGACTTTAAGAGAATAATGTTAATGTTAATGTTAATGTTCAGGTGTTAAAAAACACTATAGTTTAAATTAAAGCATGATACAATATTTATTTTGATATTTTGTAGAGGCTAACAAAATTGTGAATATATATTACTTTTTCCTTGTAAAAATGCCTTGACAAGACTGTCATGATCCAATTTAAAAGTTAATTCATTGTGTAAACATGACAGAAACAAAGCAAAGGATCATGGTCTATGTAGTTCCCTCTGATTCTTTTAGCTGTTGCTGCATCTTACCAATGAAATTAAGCAAAGAAGCTTGATATTTGATATATTGTAATGGCCCCATGATATTACTGAGAGACTTCTTTTACCTTTTGTTCAGCAGAAAAAGGCAATGATTCATTAGAATTTTGGAGATACAGGCTCTCCTCCCCGTCTCTGCAGAACACATCCCAGACCCGGCACGCTACGTCCAGAGGGAGGGACTTACTGTACAGAGTGAAGATCCTGCACACACACAACACTAGGGATGTAACTAGATCCAAATTTAAGGTTGGCGGTTTAAATTTAGCTCTTTCTTGTTCATTTTGATGTAGCTTCCTTGGGCAAGACACAGCTAAGAGACTTTAAGAGAATAATGTTAATGTTAATGTTAATGTTCAGGTGTTAAAAAACACTATAGTTTAAATTAAAGCATGATACAATATTTATTTTGATATTTTGTAGAGGCTAACAAAATTGTGAATATATATTACTTTTTCCTTGTAAAAATGCCTTGACAAGACTGTCATGATCCAATTTAAAAGTTAATTCATTGTGTAAACATGACAGAAACAAAGCAAAGGATCATGGTCTATGTAGTTCCCTCTGATTCTTTTAGCTGTTGCTGCATCTTACCAATGAAATTAAGCAAAGAAGCTTGATATTTGATATATTGTAATGGCCCCATGATATTACTGAGAGACTTCTTTTACCTTTTGTTCAGCAGAAAAAGGCAATGATTCATTAGAATAATTTGGATAATTTCAGCCCTGGACATCACAAGGTAGAACAATGTATTTGGAGATGTAGCCTAATAAAGGGTTACTCAAACATAGGTGAATGAAACAAAACAGAAGAGCCAACAACATCATAATATGTCTTAAAAGCTCACAAGAATCAATTTTGTGCAATATAGGACCTTTAGAGTGTGTGAGCGTACCAGTCGATGAGATAGAGGTCAGGGGTCAGGTTGTTGCTCTGGAAGTGGTTAAAGAGACGAGGTAAGTTCTCCTCAAAGAACACCTCAAAGGCTGCAAAGTACTTCAGCATCTGGCAACACACAAACACACAAGTAATCAATGGAAATGTATATCTACACGTAGTTTAGAAGAATACATTCTTTGAAAATGTCCATTATTTGAAAACACAGAGCCTAAAGTAATATTGGTGATACTAGATACTCAATTAAGACATATGCAAGTACGTTTTATATATAGACTGTGTATATAGTATAAATGGGCATAGCTCTAAACAGGAAGTGAGCATGGGCCCACTTCCAGCTTGAATTCACTTACTGAACAAATGGTTTCCCTTTTCTCAGTAACGGCTAATTTTGGTCTTAAATGGTTCTTATTAACCTGCTCTTCATGATCCTGGTATTTTTATTTAGTTATTTTGTCCGTTAATCAATTCCTGTTCCTAAATTGAACTCTGTTACAAATGTTCCCCTGTAACTGCCAGCCTCAGTGAGCTTCATTTGACTGGAGCGAGCGCTACAGGTGATGTCACACTCACTTAGTTCACTTCAGTACAATCAATGGTTTTAGCACAGAACTGCAAAAATGTCCTCTGAATCAGAATCTGTAGAATAATCCACTTAAAAAGCACTAAAATTGTGAATTCAACCTCAGATTCTTTCCTCATTTCTACTGTACTTGTCCTGTTTGTATCTATTGACCCCATTTTAACTCTATTACTCCTCTAACACAGTACACACAGTAGTGGTTGAATGTACATTGAGTGGACTAGCATAAACTCGTAGTGCGGCGTTACCAGCTCGTGGTCCACTCTGAAGAAGGCCATCTGACAGGGCTTGTTGAGCAGGTTGGCGAAGGTGATGAACGCGTCTGCCTCCTCCAGGTTCAGGATGAGAACTGCAGCAATGAAGGACATGCCCTGGACCTGACAATAACACACATGCACAAATTTGATAAACAACTGTATGTGCGTATGTGTGTTTTTCATTAATCACTCCCCAAACCCTATAATTTTTGATCTTACAGATTCCAGATACGGTAATTGTGGTGAATTGTGGGCATATAATTAAAAATTCAAATACTGACAATTTACACGGGCACACAAGAGGTAACTTTATTGTGCTCATCATGAACTGTCAAAAATCTAAAATGTAAGTTATACCATTTAAGGTTATGATTCGTTACCCCTATTGCTGAAAACAGAATTTTACATTGGGGCTTCACAATTTGCATAGAAACAGCTAACCCTATAGTTTAGTTTGGTTAACAAACATATTCTGAAATGTGAATCTTGTATTTTGTCACATTTCAGTCTTCAGTCAACTCTTCTGCACGTGTTTAAAATGTGGACTTTGAACAGAATCCTATTGTTAGCGAATAAATCTCAAATCTAATCACAATGCTTGTCAGAAAACTTACAATTAGATATTTTTTCCACATCATTGTAAGCCCGAGTGTTTTATCATGTGCTGAAAATGTAATGGAATTTTAAGTTATGGGTCAATGACATGACGTCTGTTCAACCGCAAATGTCTTCAGTTAAAAAGGTTTAAATTTGATAATAATCCCCCACATCCCTGTAGTAGCTCTGACCTCCATGGAACCAAATAATTAATTCTTATGCAGTTATTCTGCATGTTTTTAGTACTTTAAGTGTTCAAATGTTCATGTGGTGCAACCGTCCACCCGTAAATGATGATTTTTAAATTAAAATTGCTCTATATCTAATCACATTTATATTCTTTAATTTTTGGCATATTTTAAGTGTTTTTAGAAATTGAAATTCTAGCTTTCTTCAATAAATATTTCCCCCATAATATTCAAACAAATATTGTCTGAGTGTGTCTATCTTTTTCAATCTCATGTTTATATGACTCAGAACTTAGATTAACATCCCAACCATGTTTTAGAAAATAAAACTATTTTAAGGTTATTCGACATGATATTTTTTAAGGTTGTAGCCAATTCATGTACATAAAAACACTAAAAATGCTTAATTTAAATGTTAAACATAGATTTATGGACCTAACATTGTAAATATTTGAAAAAGTTCAATAGAAACTACATTTTAAAATTTGCCTGTTGAAACCTCTTATGTCACTGAAACTTAAATGTTCACTATGAGATGAAACTTACGTAGCCGATGTCAGGTCTGTAGCAGGTGTAGGCCCCCAGCACGCTGTGGAGAAGGTCGTGGTATGGACCTCCCTGCAGGAATGAGATGGAGAGGGATATTGACCAATTCACAGAGAAATAGTGAATAATTAAGACACTATGAACTTTTACGATGAACTGAACAGGCGTGTCAATCAAATATCTGTCTATTACCTTTTGGAAGATGAACAGAGAAGGAAACGTTCTGGAGATGTCGAGTTTGATGAGGTCTAAACTGGATTCTCTGTCTGCTAAAGATGCTCCCTCTGCTGCAGATAAACAGAAGGAGAGCACTTTAAACTCAGACTTCATACTGTTTTAGTGTTTTATGAATCGAAAAGAACTTCAGACACTCACCGCTCTCACTGTCGTTCACAGAGCTGGTCTCGCTGTAGCTCCTCCACTTCTCCTTGGCTCGTGACAAGAAGATCTCATACAGCTCTGCAACAGTTAAAGGTGGGGTATAGACATGTATGTGTATGATGGAATGCTCAGCGGTTACCATCGTGACATTCCACACATTAGCAAATAAATACTGCCAGAAAATGTTTTAAAACCATCTGAAAACTAAATAACACATTTTCAGGAGCCCGACAAAACTGTAGACTAATAGACTAAGATGCACTGTGTAACTTTTTGGTTGGAGGTCCATCACCTGCTTATTTTTATAGATATGTCATTGTTCTGCCTGAAATGTTCCATAGTATGATATCAAATGGCTATACCTTACATTTACATTCAAAAATACAAAGAAAAACAGGTATTCTGACTGTGAGCGGGGTCCCCTCTGACAGATCTGATCTGTAACTTGGTCTGGTTCCAGTTCAAAATATATACTTTATTAATGTTGCCCACCCCCTGTCCCACCACCGTCATGACATGTACTACATAAACATAGTGTGTGTACCTGGAGTGATGTTGAGTTCGTTCCCAATGGCCAAACTCCACACTCTGCCCCTGACACTGGGAGGAAGGCCCTGCCACCACAGCTCCCGCACACGCCTGGTGCCTTTCCTGGAAATACAAAATACATCCATGTAAAGTACATAAACACATAAATAAGCTGCATCTGATTTTTACTCTTCTAAATGTGTTAAAAACTAAAGCTGTTTTGTTAAATGGTTAGCAGTGGTTATTCCTCACTTACCATACAAGCTCTTTAATCAGTGCTATATAAGTGCTTATTAGGGTTAGGGCTGCACAATATGCAACATGATTGTTTGTTTTTTACACACAGTTATTATAACAAAATTGCCTTAATTTTCTAGTCAAAATTCAAAACCAGACTAACAAAATTATAGGTAAAATAAAATCCTTTTGTATGTTGCATATTCTTACATAGAGTCCCAGTGTGGCAGGATCTCAGTGTTCCACACCACCATGGCGTTGGAGATACTGTCCTCTTGACGATGTCTCTCCTTCATCTGCAGCTTCTTCCTCTGGGCTTCTTTCAGCTCTGAAATAATAAAAAACATGATGAATCGAAGGCCGAGATGGGAAAGTGCAAGTAACCCATTTGTATCAGCAGGCATCAGAACTTTTCAGGCAAATATGTAATGATTAAGTCACAGATTCACCTGTTGCCTTAATGACAGTGAGAACAGTAATATTATGAGCCTAACTAACTCACGAGGTACCAGTCTGAACTGTGGAGACACTGGTAGGGCAGTTTGCTGTGAATATTGTGTTTGATTGTGTTTGTTTGATGTGTGTCTTTTTAAATTCTGGACTAAGAGTCTGTAATAAAAGTTTGACGATGATGACATATCACATGATGTCATTAACATTCATGGTGGTGAAGATAACTGCAGGCACTGCAGCTCTGTTACTTTAGTTAGACTTTAATCTGATCTTCTTTTTTTAAGCACAATCTGAAAAGGAAAGAAGTGACTTTGATAGAACTACAGTGAGCTGATTTGTACCCCCTCAAATAACATTACAGTCACAGTCCTTGTGATAACTGCACAGTGCTGTACCTCTTCTCTTGGCCCCTGCCACCATCTCCTCGTACTCCTGCTTGTGTCTCTGGGTCTCCTCCATGGACTTGGCCGGCAGGTTTCTGAAACACAACACATGCAGTTTAATACATAGAACAAGAATAAGGAATTGTAGTTCTGAAACATATATGCAACACTGCAAACTAAAGAATAGAATCTGGATCATGTGTCTTCACTGGATTTGGTTTTCAGGGATCTGTATCCAACTATGAGTGTAGAACATGTTCCCTTTTCTCACACTGAACCATGATTGATCCAACAACATTTCTGATTGGATAAAGCTGTCAGTTGCTTCTTCATTATGCTAAACCAATAAAATGCATTTTAACAGGAGTTTGTAGCTTAGCACAGATCTCAAAGTCAGAGA
Source organism: Scartelaos histophorus (assembly GCA_000787155.1). Lineage (NCBI taxonomy): Eukaryota > Metazoa > Chordata > Actinopteri > Gobiiformes > Gobiidae > Scartelaos > Scartelaos histophorus. Next base: position 60,407 of record KN488743.1, on the reverse strand, counting down.
GCGCATGTGTGAGCTCAGCACTCACGAGGGCCGGTCCTCCAGGATGAGCGCTGTGGTGGACAGAGGCTCAAACTCCAGGTTCTTCCTTCGAGCTGAAGAGGAGGAGCTCTGGGAGGAAGCAGTTCCACTGGGCTCCTTCTGCTGCTGCTCCTCCTGGTGGACACACACAACAGTGCAACACTGCAATCACTACATGTCCCCTAAATGTGTAGTGTTTAAAGGTATCCAGTAGAAAAACATTTAGCCGTTTTAACGTAATAACGTTAATAATTTTTTAAAAGAGCACTGACACTATCACTTTTCTGATGGAGTGTCTGCACCCCTCATCTCTCATGGAGTGTTATATGCTTTGCCATGAACTGTCAACAGTACAACATTCAACTTATCAATCTTTACAGAAACAAGCAGCATCACCAGAGACAAATTACGGGTCAGATCTGTAGAAAGGTGAGCCTGCTCACAGTAGGAATGCATCTTTTTAAAGCAGTATTGCTTAATAAAGAAAGTACAAGTTTACTATGTACACTTTAAAGAGAATCCTACACTTAAAACATAACTTACAATTCTAAATAAGATATAAGATCAAATAGTTATGTTTTGTCGAGGTCGGAACAACAAGGCTAGGATATTTTATGTCAAGACAAAAAGGAGATGGGCCATAGATTGTCTTTTGCAGACATCTAACTCTTCAATAACTGCAAGTTTTATGTGCTATTAGAGTAGGGCAATTTATCAACAGTGAATCAATTGTGAGTGACATAATTATGTTCATGGATTATTGAAAGTCATTTTTATTTTAGACTGAAAAATACAAGCATTTAGAAACAGATTATTTTTTTTTAAGCTTGAATATTGGACAATTAAAGCTGATACGTATTTCTCATCTTCAGTTTTAGTTGTGTTCCCTCACACAAGCCTCTCTTCTGGGACTAAAGCGTCCATTGTCCCTCCCCACACCTCGGTCCGTCTCTCACCCGTACACACTGAACGGAGCCTGTGTGCTCACATTCAACAGAGCATTGATGGAGCAGGCAGCTGTGAAGCCACAACAGGCCTTTTATCCTCATCGCTCCTGCTCCTCACCAGCAGGGGGAGACACTAGCACTCTGAACAGAGTCATATGTACGAAATCATATGATGTGCACTGCCTTTCAGCTATGGTGTATTATGAAAGCTGATAGTTCACATGACTGAGCAGATGTCAACACATGCTAACCATTCTGTTGGGGAAGTAAGAAGCTAATAGAAAGCTAAATAGTAAAAGATAGCATTAGATCTAAATTAAGACTGGGCGTGGGTGAAAACCAAACAAATTCTTCACAATTTTTTCAATCATATCTCTATCTTACATTTATTAAATTGTATAGTTTTATAGCTCAAAAATATCTAGAAAAACAGGCATTCTGACTGGGAGCGAGGTCACCCCTCCAAAGATCTGACCTGCAATTTGCTCTAGTTTGATCTTATATTACGCAAAATTGACTACTGTGAGCTTTAAGTCATGTTATTACATTGTTACCTCATCAAACTTATAGTAACCCTTTATATTATTAGTCTGTCTACATCTCCAAAGCTTGAAATGGTCTGCTCCACCTTGTGATGTCATGAATTGGTAGTTTTCACATTAACAGCTCTTTCAGTTCAGACAAGATTGGAAATTCCAGGAGTGCTTATCCAAATGATTCTAGTGAAGGTGTATAAAATAGTTTAAAAGTTTAAATATATATTGTAGCACTTCCTGTATTCATCCAATGATCAAAGTAATTACTATGTTGACATATAGTTCAATAAATGGTGGATGAACATTATAATTCGGGTATTTTTCTGTTAAAAGAGCCCCAAAATATTAAACCAAGATAAACACATTCTATATCACGGTCACATCACTGAGAGATTAAATCTTTGAGTGATAGTGGTGTTTTCACTGTTAGTTATAACCAAGTTAGATGGTTCCTCCTCACATCTCCAGTGCTGAGCTCTGTCTTCATTTGTTTATAGATTGACATTATGAAAGAGCGGGCTGTCTTTTGGTAACTCGGGGCAACAAGCAGCACAACTCACAGGTCATGGAAGGACACCCAAAATATTTCTGTATTATCACATTAAAGTGCTTTCCAAACTTTTTTCTGGGGACCAGCATTTTTAAGTCACAAACCTTCGCAACCCAAAATAATGTGGATTTGACCATTATTGAACATTAATCAGGATATTTTATTGTTGACTGAGTGATCAAATCTATGAGAACAATTAGTATTACTCAAGTTTAAAACAATGAAAAACAGTAATTGGATCAGTAATAAAAGGGCTCCATAAGTCGCCTATTTGGACTTTAATGTTGCCCATTTCTTTTTCATTTCAAAATTTAACTGAACCAGCAATATTGGAAGAAAATAGCCAATAAAATAATTACAAAGAGATTAGAAATTATACAAAACATGTCTTAACATTTTGAAATTTCTAATGAGATAGGAGGGCCTGTGTGCGTTTTTGAAGTGTGTCCCAGTCCGGGGTGATCATGACGCAGGAAACAATGGATGAAAGAACTCGTATTGCGCAATTTTCTGATCTATGTTATGCTGTTTTCTCATCACAAACCTGTAGTTGTGTTTTGATTCATTGACACATGTTTGAGATTTATTCATTATTAGTCTGTCTTCATCTCCAAAGCTCAAAATGCTTTGTTCCATCTTGTGATGTCATGAAGCGGTAGTTTTCAAGTTAACAGCTCCTTTTGCCAATCTCTACTGAACTAAAGATAATTCCAGGGCTGAAGTTTTTCAAATGATTCTAGTGAAGATGTTTGGAGTTTAAAACCATAGTAGAGCAGTTCCCGTATTACCATATGACATCACAAAGTGAAACTGAGTGTTTTAAGATTTTTAAGAGAAGAACTCAGCCTAAATCTGCCGGGTTTGTGTGTTAAACATGTTTGAATAAAACAAAACACAACTCCAGATCTGTTTATGGTGAGGAAACATTAGAATAGTGTAATATAGGCACTTTAAACTTGATTATTCCCAGACCCATTTCTTGATTTTAAAAGGCACAGAAATCGTCAATACTAGATGGTAAACACATTATTCTCTCTCTTTGAATTACTGTTTGTGTATGATCTGTTCCTGTCTCCTCCACATTTTGAAATGTCAGCAGTCCTGCAGCCAGCACCACATCTGCCCCCCCCATGTTATGTCATGTGACGAGGCTAAGGCTAAGGCTAACCGCCACAGCTGTCACACACTTGTATGTTAGGGTTAGCTCGTCTCACACCCCCGTGAGGGTCAGAGGTCACGGCAGCAGTAGCATCTGGGCTTACCCGGGACACTTAAGGGCACTTAAGACTATAGAAGGCTGGCTAATGGACAGATGGGTTAGGAGGAAGGTTTGGGCAATCAAAGCTCAAAACTGCTTTCTGAAGGAACTCAATAATATTATGCTGCAAAAAACTTGGCCAAAATTTAAGATATAAACCTAAATCTATAATATGATCTGTCCGTGCAGCAAGATTTTAAAATAACTTGTTAAGTAAAATTAACTACTTCTAAAATAGAATGACACAAAACAAGATGAATAACCTGATGTAATTTGTAAAATCTTGGCCAGATCAGTGTACAGTATATCCCTCATTAACAGTGAGCTATTTGGCCCAAAACACCTGACTAAGAGCCCTGGCTGCACTCTTTGTGAAGCTGAGACTCTGTAGTTTTGGCCTTTACCGTCTTCGTTATAAGTGAGACTTCTATTCTGCACAGAGGAACAGGTCGAGCTGGTGTCAGGAGAGACACGCTCATAAACAGTAGAAGTTGAGTTTTGACAATTCCCATGTCAAAGCTGAAGTCCGAATGACTAAAAATAAGACTTGAAAGACCAGACAGAACTAAAAGCCATTTGATTTTTTTTGTGAATTTTAAGGTATTTTGTTAAATTAATTGTGTGGGTGTGGAGTACAAACTGATCCAGATTCTACTCTGAAGGTTGCTTTGACTGAAAATAAGATACAATTTACAGTTTTACAGTCCCATTGTATCTGATGTTGGACAAGGTATATTTACAATAATATATCTGTCATTAAGTGCATCTAATAGTAGAGTTTAGGGCTGCAACTAGCAGTTAGTAGTACTCATAGCGCATGGAGTATAATGTATTTTCATTGTGTTTTGGTTAGATGGGGACATTTTGTGAACAGACACACTTGTCACGTGATATTATTGCCCAACATCAACGTCAAACATTTCCTTATAGCGTGACAATAATCTCCATGGCAACGTCAACTCACTGGAGAGGAGGAACAACAGCTTAAAGTGTATGTGACGGGTTAGATTACATTTTCAGAATTTTACTTCTTGGTTGGACAGAGGCAACAGCTGTGACAAAAGTAGCTGTAATTTCATCGCTACTTTTGTAGCGATGAAATTCAAGTGTATTTTTAGGTATATTTTACAAATGTATATTGTGTAAGGGCTACAATTGTGTTGACATTTTGACTGTTTTGATGAGTAAAATGGATGATTTTCATATAACTCTGCACAAACTCAGACTTAGCAGACTTTTAGCATCACAGCCATGATTTAGTCTTGGTTCTTCACAGAGCTGAATAGAATTGATTTGAAATATATCGTATTGAATCGTATTGAATTGAAAGCTCACGGTATTGAAAAACGCATCGTATCATGGCCTATGTATTGAGGTATGTATCGTATGGGCAACTTCTTAATGATACCCAGCCCTAGCAGACACCCGACCTCAAAAGTTACCTTAACAAAAGTTAAGTTGTTTAACAAAAGTTAAGTTAGAGCTTTAAGTGACAGTAGCCTATTTAAAGGAACTGTTCATAGTCTGCATTAAAAAAACTGTTCAACAACTGGCCTAAGCTGCAGACTGAGACACATGCAAGGTTTATTCATTCTATGAGCAGCAGAGGCTGCACTAGCACTGATTCATGATCTGCTGTGAGTGTTGGGCTTTAGGGAGTGACAATTCAATTTCAGCACTGCACCAGGCAAAGCAAATGAGAGACTCATGTGAGGCTCATTCTGCTTTCTGAAATTCCAAATTAACACACAAACTGGTCCATCATGTCCAGTGTTTTTGTAATAAAAAAAACAGTAAACCAGCATTACAACAGTTATCAGTAAAAGCTAGGTTTGATTTGAACATATTTACCTCATATATCTGGGGACACACCTTTAGGTCATGTTCATGAAATTTAAAATGATTACATATTGTTCCTCAAACAGTTAAACAAATCAGGCTTATCTGCTGCGTCCTGTGAAATATCCAAAAGATTTACAGGCAGACCAAAGTACAAAGGAATTAGCATCAGAAAACAGCCTCTCCATATGTAATAATTAGCGATGTGAGCTAAATGTATCCAACTCCGCTGTTATATAAATACAGTGTAGTGTTTACAGGTAACATGCACGGATTTTAATCTCTGAACTTTTCCACGCTCCGTCCTCCTTTTGAGTATACCTTGTATTTTAATATTATTGGATAAATAGTTTAATGATGTAAACCTTTCAATAAGAGATGATAACAGAGCAGCTGCTGTGCGTCTGTCCACACGATGAGAAGTTTATTATTCCATGTGGAGCTGTTGGCTGGTGCTCCGAAGGTTTGTGTATTTGCAAAAGAAAAAAAATCTAAGTTGGTTTTTAATATCAGAATGTTTGGTCTAAAATGTTTTTGCGAGAGAGAAAGAGACAGAGTTTGTTTTTGTTTTTTTTGTTTTTGTTTTTTATCCAGAGGGGATTTCTTATGTGAATAGGATGGAAACACAAGTCCTGCAGAAACACTTGAGCAGGTCTCAATCCTGGAGAAATGTAATGTAATGTCTTTTGTGTGAAAGTAAGAGAACTGCTGCAAATGGATCCATTTAGGTTTGCTTTTTTCCTCTGGGAAATTTAAGTGTGACATTTTTCATCAGCCGTTCTATTCAGTGCTTGCCATAATAATAACATTAACACTAACGTTTTGCTGTGCACTATAGTGGTGCATAAAATATAGATTAATGGCAATATAGAAACGACTTAATGCCACTGAGACATCACACCTAATGCTGTGTTCAGACCTCTAGTTGGAGTCTTCATTTGAAGAGCTTGAAACTCAGGACGCATGGCCAATTTCACCAAAAGTTTAGATTAGATGTACACGGCCGTCCCAAATAGACTCGGTGTGAACACACCTGTCAGCCAATCTAAAGAACAAGTGATTTAGTAGGTAACTGTTTTTTACAATGAGTCATATTTGTCTGTTAACAGCTCAAATGTTACAACTACAAAAAATAAAAAAATGTTCCCCAAAAGTTAAGTAGTGTAATGAATGAAGTCATAATAATCTTGAAAAGGCTAAACAACATGGCAGCCAAAGCTTCATTCACAATATCACTTACCAAAGCAGAAGATAGCACAATTTTGTTTTGTAGGGTTCCACAATTTTAAGAAAAAAAATCTAAAGGAATCCCTCATAAATAAGAGACAGATATTTGCCCCAAAACACCTGTTGTGAATCTGTTTCTGTTTCTTTGGAGCACAGACAAATGTCTTTGTGAAGCTGAGACTCTGAAGTTTTGGCCTTTGGTGTTTGATTTGACACTTGTGCACAGAGGAACAGGTCGAGCTGGTGTCAGGAGAGATGCTCAGATAGACAGTAGACGTTGAGTTTTGACAATTCCCACGTTAAAGCTGAAGGCCAAATCACTAAAAATAAGACTTGGGGTGAATTAAAAGACCTGCTTTTTTAATTTGTGTGTTTGGAGTCCGAGTCTGGTGGCACAATTTTGTTTTCTAGGGCTCCAGAATTTTAGGAAAAACTGTAAATGCATGTTTTCAGGCTTTCAGAAGTACTACAGTTGCGAACAGATTTGTGATTTATGTATAAATAGTAAATAAAAAGTAGAATTCTGTTTAAGATGCACATTGAACAACTGTAGAAGCATCACATCTAGGAAACAGCAAATTTGTTGTTTGCAGATGACAATCTACCCGTCTCACTGTCACTGTTAATGATTTGTAAGTTTAGATAAAAAAATGAAATTCATACTTGCAAATATTGTGATACCGACCTGAGGAGAGGGATCGTCTGCTTGTTTGGTGGGATCACTGTCTTTCACTGGCCCTTTGCCGAACAGTCTCCAGCCTGTTGCATTGTGGGACGCCGCCTTGGGCTCTTTGGGCTTCCTAGAAAACAGGCTCCTGAAAGAAAAGAAGAATCCACATTAAAAAAAAAAAATAACACACGACAAACTACAAAAATAAACCTCTCTAGAATAAGCTCTGTGCTTTTTGCCAATCTGTGTTCAAATTTATAAATATTTAAAGGCGCATTATGGAATTTTTCAGGAGAATGGTCCATCTATCTACATGGAGACCAAACCAAAGTAACTGGTCAGATCTGTGGAAAGGCAGCCCGCTCACAGTCAAAATGACAGTTTTTCTAGGTATTTTGAGCTGTAAAACCACCATCAATTGAGTTAGCGTGAGGTAGAGGTGTTTAATGTCATACTGTGGAACTTTCCAGCCAGAGAAGTAACATATCCATAGGAACAAGCAAGTGACTCCTAACCGAGAAGTTACACAGTGCAGCTTTAAAGATAAGGCAGTGAACGGGGAGATGTGGTTGGATGGCACTGAGAACATGTTAAAACGTATAAAAAATGAGTACTTCACCAGGGGACACTTCTGCTTTTAGAAAGGTAGAGAACACAATGCAACAAACTGAAGTACCTTACATGTACAGACAATAGGGTAATTAATTTGAATTTTTTTTGCGTATTTTAGATGATTTTAATAAAAGTAACTGTAAGCTTTGAGACAGAGGGGGTTATTTGGCGTCATGTAAATCGGACCATGTCATCGTCCAGATAGACAATGGCGGCGTTGATAAGATCGCTTCAGGAAGTGAGCTCCGCACAGGAAGCCACGCGTACAGTACACAAATGAATTCAAGACACAAGACAAGACACTGAAGAAGGATTTCTGGAGCTATATAATTTTTAGACTCATTTACCATACAAGGGATGCACTCTTTCTGTTTCCATACCAATTTTGATACTGAAAAGACTGAAAATATTACCTTAAACCACAAAAAGGTGTATAAAAAATGTGTGCACTGCGTAACTTTTTGGTCAAGGGTCCGTCACCTGCTTGTTTCTCTGGAGATGTCATTGCTTACATTTATTCAATTACAAGTGGTTTTATTGCTCAAAAATACCTTGAAAAACAGACATTCTGACTGTGAATAGGGTCACGACTCCACAGATCCGACCTGTAACTTGGCCTGGTTTGGTCTCCATGTTGACAAGAAGGTTTAATATACTTAAATACTGTGAAAACACCTCCATGGAGCAAAGTCAGACCCTATAGCGGAAAAGTTTAACAAAGATTATTGAAAAACAACTATAGAATAACTTTGGAAATATTACAAGGTGTCTTGAACCAGAATTGGTCAGTCATTGGTTTTTCTCACCAATTTAAAGGCCAAAATTGGATATCGAGTGAACCAATATCTTGGGACAGATATTCGATCCATCGAAATGTTCAATATCAGAGTCATATCTGTGCAACCCTAGATTTTACTGATTAGATGTTGCACTTTTCTGTGTATACTTTTCATCCCTAGATACATTTAACACCTCATCTCAAGCCACTTTTTAATGTGGTTGTCAAAAATATCAAAAATCAGATACTAATCAAGGAAAAGGTCACATTTGTATATAGGGCATTTACTTATGGTTTACTCTGCTACTGCTAAAACATGTACAGAAGGGCTGCATAAAACAAATAGTGAAAAGAGTGTGTAGCATTGTCCAAATATACTCACTGCTGAGTCAGTAAATATAAAAAAAATCTGTGGGACTTCTGTCATTTATGTTTTATACTTATTTTCAAGCACAGTTATCTGTATTTTAGCTAAACAAATGACAATAATCCACTCTTTACTGCTGGTTATGTTAGAATGTTGTTTCCTCCTCAAAAACAGACCCGGGGTTGTGTTTTGTTTCATTCACATGTTTGACTAATCCTTTATAATTAGTCTGTTTACATCTCCAAAGCTCAAAATGCTGTGTACACGAGGAAACAACATTAGAACATAGATCCGAAAACTGTGTCATAAGAGTCCTTTAATACCGAAAATTATTCCTACAAACCACATGCAACAGCAGAGTGAAAAACAAAGCTGCTAAACACGCTTTTTAACAAACATTTGTTTGGACAAAGATAGATCTGAGAAGTGTGAGCTGTGTGATCAGTGAAGAGGAAATGTAGCCCTGAGGAAGCACGCTAAGTCTGATGTAGCCACCATTAGGCTACATCAGACACCAAGGCAAATATTATCCCTGCTTCCTCACAGCACCAAAAACAAACCGGTGTGTGGGAAAGGCCTTTGTGTGACGAGAGGATTTCAGGATCTGTGAAGACTGCAGGGTGTTTTCTACACCACGTTTCCTCCACAAAAATGCCAACGCCAACAGCTTTACAAAACTGAGAGAAAACCTGAAGGAAGAGTCCAGGCTGGAATCTGTGACTAAATATGTCAGCTGTGGTTGCACAGCTTTAAGTTATGTCTACATAGACTGGGAGGGTGGTTACAGGGGTCTTTTTAAAGCTTAGGCTTAGGCCAGGCAGTATGACAAAAATTAATCATATTTTTTTACTCATATTGATGGATCCAAATTTTGCATTAAATTTCATTCTATCCATTTAAATCAAATAAATGAGGCCCACAGAAGGCCCAAAATCATTGAGGACAGCATTTATAAGGACACATTTGGAGTCGAGTTCCTTATTAGGAATAGGAAATGATTTACAGACAAAATAGTGAAACAAATACATTTTAACATTAAGACCAAAATGAGGAGCCTGACAGCACCAAACAGACTGAACTGTAGTCCGTGGAGCCTGAAGCCATATTTGAAGCCATATTTGTAACGGCAACTAGCAGATTAGCTATGGCTAATTAGTCTATGAATACAAATTTCACTACAGACATGTAAATTTAACATAAACAATAGTCATATTTCTCTCCTCAAAGTCTGACCTCTGCTCCTTTGAAAGGATCAGCTGTAGACCCTCTCAAGTAAAGCCCCAGTAGGTAACTTTTTAGCCAAATAAAAGCATGATTGATTATTATTGGTTGTGTATATAGCAAAGAAAAACTTGTGTCTTGCTTGCATCTCCACAAACCTGACTTCTAGAAAGTTACACACTTTTGCTTTAAAAAGACCTGCACACATCGGACGATTAGAAATGACAAAATCTTGATTAAAACTTTATAATTCTGCACAACCCTGCTATGAACTATGCTGTTTTCTGTCCAACTTGAGCTGTGTTTATTTCATTCACACATGTTAGAAAAACAGTTCCAAAAGTTCCCTCTCCAAAACTGCATGCCTCCTCCTGCAGATCATTAAAGTGGCTTTTAATGACGCTCTGTGTTTAATAGTCCATACACAGAGGAAGGCTTGGATCATTTCAGGTCTCAAATAGTCTTCGCAACAGAGACTAGCCACTAGCAGTTATTGTTTTTAGCATGATTCAAACTGCTTCACTGTGCAGCAGCAGCCTTGGGAACTCTGCTTTAGTTTTGTACAATGTTCAGAGGAATGACAAGTAATGAAACACTTGTAGTAAAGCCTGGTTTCCATTGCACACTTTTGGCCATTATAAAAGAAACAAAAAGGATAAAATAGGACCAATACGTCATGATCATTGTGATAATAGAATCTTGATTTACAAACAGGCTAGAAAATAGTACAATTAAAAGTACAATATGTATTTTCTGTGTTCTAAATATTGTGGAAAATTTGGGGAAAAAAATCAACCAATCAATGCTCATTATTTAGAATTCAGAGAACTCAATAGGCGACCAAAGCTCTGACTACAAATAATGTTATTTCAATTTATTACAAACTCAGCCACAGCCATTTTTACCACAATCTTCTAAGACTCCTTTCTTCGCACAAAAGGCTTCTAGTAAAAGTTTTTGTGCATTTTTTAGGCAGTTGGTGACTATTGGTCTGTGCTGGAGATACAAGGCTGATCAATACGTTAAAAAGTGTAAATATCGGCCTAATATATGGGAAACCCTTGCTGCCCTGCATGCCAGAGACTCTACTGGCAGGAAGTAAGTAATATGGATGAACCAATAAGTGTTATCACAACTAGGGGCGTGTAAAAATACTGAAATATCAATATATAGTCTTGTTTAATTTGATGAAACAGCATCGATATCATGGGCTGCTTTTTTGGGTATATTTTACTAAATTATTCCGTTAAAGAGCTAGAATTATGTTGCAGGTTCAGAGAAAGGAAACTTAATGCAAAACATTGTCACTGTTTTGATGAGTAAAATGTGTTTTTCCACATAGACTGAATAAAACAGTGGATTAAGCGAGTGTGACATCACCCATAGTGTTCAGCCCATTAAATGAAGCTCATGATGCTCACGGTTACAGGATTTGGTGCCAGACTATGTTCTGAATGAATTAATTAATTTTTTGACAGACAAAATAGCAAACTTCAGGATCATGTAAAGTGGGTAAAAACAAACATTTGAAGACCAAAATGATGAGGCTCTCAGCAGCAGTTACAAAAAGAGGGGCAATAATATTCCAGTGCAAGTCAATGGGAGGCAGGGTCAGCAGGAGCTGAAAGCACCACATGTGAACTTCCTATTTGGAACACGGTGGATGGCGTGTTAGTTTTGTCCATTTATACAATCTATGGTTTTTCAAAAGAAATCTGGACAAATTTAGTGGTTTAATAAAGACTTTTAGTGTCACAGTCAGGATTTAACCTTTTTACTGACCCGTATCTAATCAGTGTTTCCCGCAAGGCTTTATATTTTTGGAGGCCGCTCTGACAACTGCCCCCCACGGTAACTACATCCCTCTGAAAAAAAAAACCCAAAACAAAACACTGCATCACTACGGTCATCACGCCTCTGTCCTGGTTCACCTTTCACCAGGACAGAATCGCCGCTCCCGACCGAAAAACATATCGCATCGTGGCCTATGTATCAAGGTATACTATGGTATTGGCAACTTTTTAATGACACCCAGCTACATAATAGACTAAACAGTTAATACCCATAAAAACCCTAGATCCAACATATCAAACAATCTGTTCTTTTCAGATCCCGTCCTTTGTCCTTACACATACATAGGTCTTATAGTCAGAGAAAAGTGCATTTTTAGGAGGCACATTCTTGGCTCTTCTCATGTCTGATGCTCTGCCCAGTCTGTCCATGTGGCAGCCCTCCAGCTCCTGTGGGTGTGGGTGTGTGTATAAATGCGTATATGCGTGAGAGACAGTGAGAGTTCGCTTTTTTCCTTTCTTCTTCTTCTTCTTCTCCTCCTCTCTCTCTGTGCGTTCCTCCGTCTCTGTCTGGGACTCCTCTGAGACGTGCTGACGTGCACACCAGCTGCTCGGACCCGAACCAAAACAGGACACAAACTTAGCGGTTAGCAGAGAATTAAAAAAAAAAAGAGAGAGAGAAAAAAGTGCTGAAATGTGCATGATGAAAACAACAGTCTAAGAAATAATTTTAAAAAACAACACAGATTTGCATCTTTGAGTGCCCCGTCTATACAATTGTTACCCATTGTTCTCATTATTATTACTACTGTCATTTTGTATTCAATTTAAAAAAAAAAACCACACTGAATTTCACTTTCCAAACAGGAAATTAGCATGTGCGCGCTTCTGGTTCCATCACCTCTACCTCCAATTCACTTTGCATTGAAAGATGTCACCCCCATCTCTTTGTAATTGCTGCACTCTGGCTCATTTTGGTCCTCAAATATTCATGTTAACCCGCTCTACGTGATCCTGGGTTTTTTATTTTGCCCTTATTTTTTACGGGAATCACTTTCTGTAACTGCAAGCCTCAGTGAGCTTCGCTTGACTGGAGCCGAACGCTGCGGGTGACGACACAACCCCTTAGTCCACTTCTTTGTACGGTCTGTGATTAAAGTAAATGCACTGACTGGATCGATGCATCCCTAATTTCAACCACATGTTTACATTCGGAAAAGTTTGGAAAACAGTTGAAGAGAAATATGGTTTTCCTGGCTAGCAATCAAACAGAAGTAATTTGGGGGAGGTTAAATAATGATGAAAACAAAAAGAAAAGTCTTATAAACAATCAAACTTGGATTAAAAAGAGCTCCAGCAAAATGGGACAGCAAAAGCACTCCTAGAAAAGCATGGATATAAAAGGCTTGTCTTGCAGTTGTACTTGGCACAGAGTATCGCTGACTCAGATCTACATTTCACAGGTCAACTCTGCTATGGCCGCTCCCTATAGAACTGACAATACAGCACTTATAGCTCCAGGTATTTACTGAAGGAAAGAATAAATCTGTACCAGCCCAGACTGCACACAGAGGTTTATATGGGTCACACAGCCACCAGCTCCACGGTGCAATCTGGGTCATTTAAAGATGAGGAGAAACGCAGAGTTTGGCAAAATCCAGACAGGGTTTTCAGGAACAGAAAGTGGCACCGAGCGTCACTCACGGAGCAGAGGAGGAAGAGAAAGTACCGGGGCTGGGGTCAGGGGCTAGATTTATAGAGAGGAACAAGACACCAAAACTTTAAAAGAGACCAAAACAAGAGACGTGAGCCCCAAAAAGAAGCCTCAAATAGAAGCAAACAGCTACACATTGTGTCACAAATGTTTAACACCAGTAACTGCTCTAAAATAACTTGTAACTGCTTGGATTTCTGTCATTTCTATAGCCACACATGAGCTCCTCTGTCCTCTGGTCACACAGAGCTGCAAAGTCTGTGGACAGAGCAGCTGGACACAGGGCCGCTGTCTGTCATATTCAAGTTGGGGTAATCATCAGTATGCCTGTGTAGGGCTGGGCAATTAATCAGATTCATTTGGTTTTTTTTTTTAATAATGGAGTTTTTGAGAAATTGCAAAATCATGAAATCGAGGAATATGAAAGTTACTCCTGACTTTCTCACTCGCAAAAATATAAACAAAGACTTTCTTATGTTTGATAGACCAACAGTCCCTATTCTGACTTTGATTTGAAGAGTTTAAAAGTGCAAATAAATCAAGGTTTTAATTTCTGGTCGCCCAGCCCTATATCTGTATGTTTGAAATTGTGTTGCGCTTCATCCAAAAGGAAAATCCCCAAAAGTTCAATCTGATCATTTGTCATTTTTAGTGAGGAGGTCCATGTTCTGTCCAACCCCCACCCACAGCATCAGCAGCTGGACTACAACATTTTGGCTGATCCCCCCCATTCAAACTGATCACATGGTACAAATATGCGCTGGATGTTTAGTCGACTATAACTGTGCACATGCCCACTGCATCCACTCATCCATTAACAGGGCTGTGGCTGAAAACTAAATACACACAGAGAAATACCAGTAAACAGCATCTTCATAAGAATCAGACTAAACTATCCAGACACTAACAAAACTCCAGTCTCCTCAAATCCACGCTCTCTCCTTTCTGCTGCAGTCCAGATAAAACACTTATTCGACAAAGACCACTGACTGGTCACTCAATTAAACATTTCCAAAGTCTGCAGTTCTACACCCCTCCCATCGATGCCAACCTCCAACACAGGACCTTCGGGGGCAGGACCTTCTCTTCTGCTGCCACCACCCCCTGGAACTCCCTCCCCAAACACATCAGAGGTGCATCACTATTTTTAAAAGAGTCCTGAAAACTCACCTGTTTAAAACTGCCTTCAAATGACTGCACTTTCTGTTCTTTCATTTGTGTTTTGCCTTTGACGGTGTGAAGCATCTTTGAATGTCATGAAAAGCTTTTTACAGGTGTTACATATTTTTTATTATATATCTAACGTGGCCACGGTCTGGATATTCGCTTCTGTGATACGCTACATGATGACTCCATATTAAAAGATGCACTATGTAACATTTAAGGGGGTCCATCACCTTCTTGTTTCTATGGATATGCCATTATTCTGCCTAGAATGTTCCACAGTATGACTTTAAACAGCCCTACTTCACATTTATTCAGTTACAGGTGATTAGAGCTGGGTATCATTAAGAAGTTATTGATACGATACATATCCTGACACAGTGAGCTTTTGATTCAATATATTTCAAATTAATTTGATACGGTTCAATAGAAAATAAAGGCTAAATCATGGTTGTGATACTAAAAGTCTCCACTTCTTGTGCAAAGTTCATATGAAACACAGTCATCAAAACGGAATATGTACAAATGTGCTGCATAAACAAGTTTCCTTCCTCTGAATAACAACAAAACTGTAGCGCTGTAATAAAACAATTTAGTAAGATATACCAAAAAAAATACTCAAATACAGCAGCCCACGATATCAATACTGCATCATCATATTAAACAATGACATATATTGATTTTGATATTTTTGCACACCCCTACAGATGATTTACCAGAAAATACACAATGCACCTTTAAATCCAGTCCTCACATGTGTTTTCCAGCTATCTGACATCTTCATTTGTTGTTTGTGAGACGTGGACACTCACATTAGCACATTCCTCTCGCTTTAAAAGGCTCTTAAAGCACCTACACACTCAAAGCAGGCCTGCAGCTGGTGACCTTAAGAAAACTCTATTCTGTTTTGTCTTCAAGGGCGCATTGCGTAACTTTTCTCCATGTAGATGTTATTGCTTTGTCTGGAAAGTTTCGCAGTATGGCATTAAACCTTTCTATCTTCATGGAGACCAAACCAGACAAAGTTACAAGTCAGATCGCAGTCAGAATGTTTGTTTTTCAAGGTATTTTTGAGGTATAAAACCACCTGTAATTGGATAAATATAAGCTGTTTTAATGACACACTATGGAACATTAAAGGCAGAGCAACGACATCTCCGTAGAAACAAGCAGATGAGGAAGCCTCCACTAGAAAAATCATACAATGCTCCTTTAAATCATTAACATAAAGACGCATCGCAGGATCAAAAAGTGAAAAATGGTGATTCGGTGGAATAAATTTCACATTCTTTTCTAAGAGACAGGAACAGAGAACTGAAAAAGTACTTTCTCTCCTGTCTGATGGTTTCCACAGCAAGACTGAAATCTGGTGTGGAATACTCATTGAACGTTATAAACAAGTCTCAAATATCTCAATTTTCACATCACACTCTTCAACTATGTGCATCTTTTCCTGTCAGAATACTAGTGCTGGGAATCATAGGGTCACTCACGATTTCACATGATACACGTCGCATGATACGATATTATCACAATATGGAGATAATCAATATATCTCACATGATAATCTATGATATTTAGCTTTTTTTATGAACCAAATACATTTTAGTAACTGTATTTCTTTGTTAAACTACTACCTGTGCAAATTCATATGAAATACATTTTAATGATGCACTGTGTAACTTTTTAGTTAGGTGTCGACAAGACTTAACTCCAAAGATCTAAGATTTAAAAGTGCTTAGAATAGTTATTTCTTCACGGAGTCTGTACCTAAAGAGAGCAAAGGATTATGGTCTATGTAGTTCCTTATGTTTTTTTAAGCTATTGCTGCCCCATGACCATTAATTTAAGCAGAGAAACTTGTAATTCGATATATTATGATGGTCCTCTATATTACTGTGAGACGTCTGACAATATAATATCAGTATTTCAATTATTACTGCATCCCTACTGAATCCTGTAGGCTGGTTGACAGTTTGCCAACAGCGTGTCAATACTTACAGTACAGATCAATACAGCCAGCTAATCGTTCTGGTGAGGAAGCCACTCTGCCAAATGGACTTTACAATTAGTCATGAGTCATTCAGATGTCACAAGGGCATGAGGCTTCAAAACAGCGTGAGGTTTTTTTTCATTTCAATTACAATTTTTATAAACAGTATCTTTCTTGAGTACATTTTAGCTTCTAGAATTCTCACAATATTTGTTAGCTCTTTGTTAGAGATAGATTGATATTGAGATTTGTACTTTTTAGCAAGCTTTTTGGCAAGCGCTACAAAGTCCTCCTGGCCCGTAAAAACATAGAAAAAAATCTTTATTCCAAATGCCATTGCCTCTCTGAACTCCAACAGATGAACTCAGACAACTGTTGTTTTTACTGTGATGCGTTTTTGAAAAGTGTTTTTGTATCTTGACTGTAGGCCTTAAATCTCCAACAAAGGCTGATGTTTTGTTTTGGCTGACTTGCTGAAAAAAGTTTTATTTTAGTACAAAGAGATAACTGCAGTAAAGGTGACTTCACAGCTCTCTTGAAGGTTTGTGTTAACATGGGAAGTGGGTGTGTTTGTAGAAAATAATTAACATTGGCCATATATAAAACAGGCTTAAAAATATTGTTCATCGGTTTGTCTGACATCTAAAGAATCAGTATTGGCATCGGCCATGAAAAATCCCAGATCAGAAGATCTTTTCAACATCCCAAGTATGCAGGAACACATTTGCTCAGAGAGTCATCCTAGCCCAGCATGCACCTTGTGTTATATTCATTCTATGCACATTTCAGTGCGGGTCTCAGATTCCTCCATGAGCCCAGGATCAGCTCAGAGCTCTGGGTCAAGCTCAGGGCGAAGCTCAGTGTGGAGGAACTTCATCCACACCAACGTGACAAGAAACAGCTCTTCTGCTCTGTCTGCAGTTTAATACTAGTACTACTATTACTACAAATACTACAAATACTACAACACCACAGTGACAAGAGACAGCCCATTTGCTCTGTATGAAGTCTACTATTCGTACTACTGCTGCTGCAACTACAACTACAATTACTACACTAAAGTGACAAGAGACAGCTCTTCTGCTGTCTGCAGTGTACAGCTACTACTACTATTACTACTACACCACAGTGACTAGAGACAGCCCATCTGCCCTGTCTGCAATCTACTACTACTAGGTAACTACAACTGCAACTACAATTATTACTATTAGTGCTACTACTACTGCTACTACAACTACTAATACACCACAGGGACAAGAGACAGCCCCTGCTCTGTTTGCATATTAGTACAACAACAACAACAACAACAACTACTACTAACTACTACTACTACTAACTACTAACTACTAACTACTAACTACTACTACTACTACTACTACTACTACTACTACTACTCTATTCTAAGAATGTCCAT
This sequence comes from Scartelaos histophorus, assembly GCA_000787155.1. Lineage (NCBI taxonomy): Eukaryota > Metazoa > Chordata > Actinopteri > Gobiiformes > Gobiidae > Scartelaos > Scartelaos histophorus. Next base: position 42,309 of record KN488743.1, on the reverse strand, counting down.
GTGACAACAGCAGAAAGGAGAAGTGAATGGGAGAAGTAACTTAGTTGAAAATGTAGTATTGTTTTGTTATTTATATGCAAAAAAGTATTCACCAGTTGAATTTGTATATAAATTCATTGTTTGTTAGTACTTTATTGTGTTGACATAGTGACTACCCTTGTTCTTCGTCAAGTACAGGGCTAATATCTGCATCTAAAGGGCAAACCCATATCTGCTCTGTCCAAAAACAACCAGCAGTTCAGGGCTCATGCTCCTGTGGGATTCAGAGAAAAACTCTCACACAATAACAACTCTCACCAGTGTCAGTTCCCCTGTACAACACTGTTCAACAACATTTTGCAAAAAGCATTTTACTGCATTTATTCTTCTTTCTTTATTACAGTGAAGCACATCCTAATTGTTCTCATTAGGGCCGGGCAAATAAATCAAATAAATGTATCAAATATGAAGTCCCAATCAATTTGTGTGGGAATAAAATTACTTTTATTTTCCACTTTGTGCCATCAGTTTGTGCCTAGAGACATGACAGTGTGCACTCAAGTGAGGGATGAGATGAATATGCAAATATCCATCATAATATCCAAAATGTGAGTTTTATGCTAAATTATGTGTAATACAAATATAGGGGGGACTCACAACTGTGCAATCTTTTAAAGGGGCCATATTACATTATTTTCTATGTTCTAATGTTTCCTCCTCAAAAACATACCTGGAGTTTTGATTCATTTGTTTCATTCATGTTTAATTTTAGCTGAAACTGCCAATCTAAGAAAAGGTAGCTGTTAACGTGAAAAAAAACACAAAATTATATGACAAGACGGAACAGCGAGAGATGTAGACAGACTCATAATAAAGGATTATTCAACCGTGTGAATGAAACAAAACATAACTCTAGGCAAGTTTCTAAGGAGGAAACATAGTAAGGCTTTAAGCTCACAAGAATCCATTTTGTGTGATACAGAACTTTTAATACAATACAGACATCCTCTGTATTTCCATAAAATTGCTGTAACTTCTCCCCGGCGCCCCCTGTCTTACCTGGTGAAGAAATCCGCGATGCCGAACCTCTTTGGCATAAGCTTGGCGTCGTGCCCGTCGCTTTGCCCGATCAGATCTGGGAGTTTATCTGGAGCACTCTGCCTTCGTCCAGCCTCCAGAGCGCTCCGGAAGTCCTCGCTCCCATAGCCCTCCTCGCTGTAGTAAAACCCTGCCTCTTCCTCGTCGGGAGAAAGGGGCGTGGCGTCGCAGCTCAGAGAAGACACCATCAGGTTTAGGTTAGTCCTTAAAGTCTGCGGCCTTATGGGTAAACTGAGCTCGCTGATATCCTCGTCCTCTTCGGATAACGCGCTATCGTGATTCACATCGTGTTCAGGGATTGGGCAATTGAGTATGGCACTTGTTATTGAGCTGTTATAGCAAATTTCGGAATTCAGCGTATCTTCAGTCAACGTAGTGAAGTCTCTGCTTTGACCTAACTCCATATCACCGCTTTCTGATGTTCTTAGAATGTGTAAACCGCCGTTGGCTAATCTCACTTCATCACATGATTTCCACGCTGTCTGTTCAGTCATAGCAGGTGAGCATCTGTTTCTGACGTCACCATTCGGCAATTCGTGGAACGCGTCAGGGAATGGCGAATCCACGTGGGGGTCCCATATTTCGCCGATAATATCATCCAAATCAGGATCGGATGTTTTAGCGGAGCATAAAGCGTCCAAACCTAACCCGCTCTCTTCTTCTACTTCCATTTCTCCTCCTTTCTCTTCGACCTCCTCTTGACCGGGTGACTCAAGAAACCCGTTGAGGATGGTGTGGTCAGCACAGATCCCAGAAATGACACAGGTCTCCGTGAGCCGGTCTGCAAGACACTTGTCCAGGTCCAGCATAACGTTGTTTCTAAAGAGGGAGAAATGCACACAGTGTGGAATGTCAATTACAGGTTGGCCTAATTATATTTTAAGTGATTCTCAGCATTTTAGGTACAGACTAATTACAAGACAGCCAAAAGAAAAAAGGCTACAGGCTAAATATGCTTTGATCCTTACTTGGTTTTTTTTTTGTTTTGTTTTTTTTATACTTTATTTTTTCAACATCCTGATCCTTACTTGTATGCACTGTAATGTCTACAAATCAAATATTAGAGGTGTGAACGATATTGAAAATCATTTAATAGCGGTTTCCTGAAAAAAAAAAGTTCAAGATTCAAGATATCACAATATTCAAGATTACACGGTTCAGTTCATAAAGTACATAATTTAAAACATTTAGCTATAATTATTAGATCTTTATGGTGTAATTACTGCCAAAGAAAAGCTCCCCACCAACATTTGCTCTGCTTAATTCTAACAATTTCAAAAAGGTACAGCATGGAACTTTCTGGTGGTGTCATGTCACCTGCTTGATTCCACAGAAATAAAAAGTTAAAGCCATACTTTGAAACATTTTCCACGCAGATAGGTTTCTTAATAAAGAATATTACAGCTAAAGGAACAACATTTCCATGGAAAAAAGCAGGAGCAGGTCCTTCTCTGGGTCAAATGAGTCAGGTTTGTGGAGTTGCAAGCCTCCTTAGAGCAAGGATGCATGTTTTTCTAGCACTGCCAGAGCAATAAACACAACAATGATCAAAACAAAGAGTCTATATTTTGAAAAAGTTACATATTGTGGCTTTAAGCAAAAAAAAGTCTTAGAATAGAAGAAATAGAAGAGCTAATTTGAGACTTGTAATTTTGTCATCTGAATATTTCTGACTTTAAAATACAAGATTTTTGAAACATAACTGACTGCAATTATACTGTTTTAAATTTAGCAACAGAACAGATCAACTATTACTACTATTACTACTACTAGAGCTACAACAGTAACTAATACAAATACTACAAAGACTACTACAAGGACTGTAGTAGTCCTTGTAGTAGTCTTTTAGTCCTTTAGTTGATTAATCAGTCTACGGAGTTCAGAGCAAACATAAATAAGTACAATTACTGTTTTAAATTTAGCAAATACATTAATAAAAGTATTATTTTTAGAGTTTTAAGTGTGATATTTTAACATTTTACTTTCACCCATAACGTTTCACTTCTACTTTCCACAGTGTGCTATAATCAGCAGTTTTTTTCTGTGTCTACTGCTCTACTTAGTCAGAAGAACTGAAGATTTATGTGTACTTTTCTTTTCCATACCTTTGTTCCCAGCTCGACCCGCCCTGGAGCAGTGAGGGCGCAGTGTTTACATCCGCCCGGTCCCCAGCGTTCACACGGAGCTGACCCTTCCCCGCTTCCTGACCCCCGCCGCCGCTGACACCGGCTCGGTACGCCTTCAAAGCCGCTACCACCGCCACCTCTTTCCCCCCGTCTCCGCCGCTGATAGCCTCCTCATTCTCGTTCAAATCCACGCTGACCGGTCCTCCTCCGACCCCCGTTTCCATGACCGCGCTTCAATCCGCCGAACGAGCCTCGACCGCGGGCCTCGAATGCGGCTGCGAGTCGTTGTTCGGCCGAGCTCCGGAGGTTTTGTTGTTCTGGGGCGAAGGGGCTACCATTTTAGCACGGGCTCGTTACGGTGCTAGATGACACTCTCCGGGATGAGCATGTTTATGTATTTTTGTATTCGTGTCGTTAAAAAGGCTGCTGTCCCGCCCTGCGCCGTGTGAGAGGCCCCCGCACCGATCGAACGCAGTTAAATCCCGGTTCGCCGTTTAGCTCAGAGCGGCGGCGGCGTCCCGGTTACCACAGTCCAGCGCCATCTTGAAAATATCCCAACAATGACGTCACCGCGCCCCCCCCTCTCGTGCGCGCTCTCGTGCTGTTGTTGTGGTCCGCGGACGTGAACACAGCGCCGCCGCACGGTGCTGCTGCGCTACTGCAACTGCCATATGTGACCTCAGGGTGGTAAACGTAAATGTCGAAATAAAAATGGTGCTATTACTAGGGTGAGTAGAACTTCATAATAAAAGAATGGAACATCACCGTGTTTTGGTACTTGGTAATTGTGAAACGAATGCATAATTAAGGAAATTTGTGAAGCAGAGACCATGACTAATATGTGAGCCAGTATAGTCACATTCTCTGTGTTTTGGTGTTTTGGTTTTAAGCTGATTTGGGTATTTTATCTAATTAAATTTCAATTTGTGCCTCTCTTTACTGTTGGCAGGCATCAAATTGGTCAAAAATAGGAACACCTGGGACATTTCCTATATAAAACTGGGACAAATCAATAGTTTTGGATAAATCTGCTGGGACAGGGGACACATGGCTCAAAACTGGGACTGTCCTGGTTAAACAGGGACGTCTGGACAAGCCTCGGTATTACTACATTATATTATTAATATACACATTATACTGCCATTTACATAGAGGTTGGTTTTCAACATGGGGGCCACAAACTGATAGGGTCAGTCCCAATTCGGTGCCCTGAGTCCTATGTCACTGCAGATTTATACAAAACCAGTGGCATGTCCCAGGTTACCTTATTTTTTAACAGTCTGCTACTTGGCAACAGTAAAGAGGGGAATATATTGCCAAATGTTTTTGTCTAAATACAGAAAACTATGCTAGAAAATTGCCAGAAGATTCATGTCATATACTGATTTACAATGAATACTGACTAATAATGTTCTTAATTATCCACTCACAGTTCTATTATTACCAACCACTCCAAACCAGGTGTATCCCAGTTCTAATTTTGAAACCAGAAAACAGTCGTAAGCACCTATTTTGAGAAAAATCACTTCTGTCCCAAATAAAGGCATTTGGTATAAAATATTTTGATCATTTTAACAATTTTAACTCTTTAAATGCTATTTCCTATCAAAAAAAGGACCACCTTTTGGGTTGACAAAACTATTTTTAGCAAAATACGGTAAATGCAAAGCAAAATATTAAGTTCCATTACATTTTCAAACCTGTAAATATGGTAGCAGAAATTATATCCCTCATGTCTTTTATTTCAATAAAACAGGCGTGTTTGGCCTTAAAATAGCTGAAGGTGAGATCTTGTGGGACCCGTCAAACAGTCCCCTCCTTTCATTTCCTCTTTACTCTGTATAAATATATCTGTTATAAAGATAATGGTGGTTTCCCATCATGGTTCGATTTTGACCCTAATGGGGTCTCTATCTAAAAAAACAAATAAAACTAAACAATAAAATGCTTAAGAAGCCTAATCAGTGGTCCGATATTATGTTCGACAATATTTTAATCCTGGTCTAATCCTGGTTTTAGTTGTGATTTAGAAGATTGGTCCGTGCGGCGTACGGGACAAGGAGGAGGCACAGTCCACAGTCCACGCGGCTTACGCGTCTCGCTGCGCACAAGCATACGCGCTTTCCTGGACCAGATGCTGAGAAGAACTGGGTGTGAATGAGGATACAAAATTGTTCTGATGCTCTGCTCATTATAAAGACATTCTCTTTGTATGTTTGATTTGATGAACTATAACACCAACCTGCCCAATGAGCCCTAGCGCTGCAACCTGGTACAAGCATCTCTCCTCATAAGGTTCATGTAGATTGTGCACTGTCCCTGTCTTATTACATAAATACACTAAAGTAAACTAAACTAGGAGTGGGTTTTATTTATGTTCAAATATGACGTATTTAAGATGATTGATTTTGCTGCTTTCATGGGAGCATCGCTCACGCTACGGGAGCTCAACTCCCACTGGCTCCACGTAAATCGAACACTGTTTCCCATTGTACCAGGAGTACATGTCAAATCAACAAAACATGCTTGATTTTGTTGTGTTTGGTCTCTTGAAATGGACTCTTTAAAATGCTCATGAGTAAATGTGCATGGTTCTACATAGGGCTACTGTACTCGAGTTCTTAGGTACAAATGCATGGCACAAAACACCGAGCTAGTAGGTGAATGCATATCTAACAACTCAAGCCCCTTGTAATGAGAAAATGTTTTACAGGCAGATGTAGTTTAAAAAAGTTTACAAGCGTTTAGTTTTTCAGTATAGTCTCTGACATGGGCAGTGTGGCGCAGCCACCAGCGCGCACCGGTCCTGCAGTGGCCTCGGACCCGCCATGTACGTAACACTGGACCAGCCCCCTGTGTGCCTCATCACTCCGCTGTCTTTGCCTCAGTGCCAAGGTTGCGAGTTCGAGTCCCGTCCGGGGCGAGACACTTGTATGGTGTCTGGGAGATGGATTTTTGGTTTTCTACCACAAAAAAGTACAAAATGTTGCAAAAATTCTCCTTTACTTCTTCCTATATAAGTGATCAGACATATAATTAGACAATCTGTAACAATCCTATGCACAATGTACATTTCACACACATTTGCACAGATAGTAACAATGAAAATAAAACTTTAAATTACTTTTAAACATTGGAAATATTACAAATATGTGCAAAGGCACATGAGGCAGCTTATACAGGCCCGGCTTCATTCCTATTGGTCCATTAGTAAAAGGTGCAAAGAGAGGCATGGCCAGTGTAGGGGTTTTCAGTCTCAAATTCAATACTGAAAGCAACAATATGTGGAATCCATTTTAGGATATTTGACCCACAAGCAAGTTATTCTACAAGTTAGGGTTAGGTTTGATTACAGATAATTAAAACACTAAATTAGCATCAGTGGTTAACTGAGCTTCAGACAACCAGTGAAATAAAGTCATGATTTCACCGAGCCCCAAGAAAATTTTAAAAATGTAACGTAAAGGGGGGTATTACACTTCTATGAGGTATTGACTGTAAACGTATAACCAATTTAGATCACTGTGTTAACTTTTAATTTTTAAAAATGTGTTATATTTGCCATAAACAACATATTAAAAGGTTTAATAAGTTCCAGTTTAATTTTTTACACTAAGTCCCCCCTCACTTTGATCTCTGCGCCAAGACACTCCCTATTCAGAGCATGTCAGGTTTGTGAAGTTGTGGTGTAATGTTTTCTGTCTGTAGGTTTACAGAGAATTGATGAGAATCGTGTGGGAGCATGGGTGTCCCAGGCTTGTGAAATGTTCCGCCCAAAAGGAGATATTGGATGGGGCTGTTACGACCCAGATGTTGGACCAAACATATTTAAAGAGGGGCAGAGATGACTAAATTACTGAACAGGGGTAGAGATTACTAAATTACTGAAACATGCATGGATGACATGTTTTGATGAGGGGACACCAATATATATACGGTAGAAAGGACACAAAGTTGATTTTGCATAATACCCCCTCTTAAAATATGAACTGTGTAACTGTTCTGATGGAAGGTCCAACTCTCCATGTTATGTTATTGCTGTGGCTAGAATATCCCACCATATGGCATTAAATCTATCCATCTTGGAAAGGGAAACAAGCATGTGGAGCCTGCCTTAAAGGTTAGAAGATCAGATCTGTGGAGGAATGTGTAAACTGGTATTAATGTCTGTTCAGTTCAGTTATAAGGGGAATGTACAAAACATGAGGTACAAAGTTTTTCTTATGAACTACGATGGAGAAAAACACCATAGTAGTTTGGTCCATTTGTAGTCCATAGTGCTGTCATGAGTCCCTTCAAAAACCCGTGGAATTTTCTGTTGTGCTTCTTGTTTTGGGATGTTCAGAGTTTGTCTTCATACAAAAGAGGCTGAAAACGGAACAGAAACAGAAAAAAGGATTTAGGGTGTGGAGAAGGCTGCTCTAAACACTCTGTGAACATGTGTAAACAGTGTAACAGATATGCAACTGTCAATCATCAAATCATCTTTGCACTGTTTTTCCTTACGGCCTCTTCCATATAGCAAAGATATATTTGTATCACTACATTTCTGTATTTTATTCTTACTTGTACATTTACATTTATATAATTATGCCTTATTTGATACCGGTCTCTTGCTGTTTGCTACTTATTTTGAATGTATTTTTACCATTTACCATATTATTACCATTTATATTTTTACTCTTTGATGTGTGAGCTACAGTGTCCAAGCCTTGTGGGCCAATACATTTTGTCTAAGTCCAAGTAAATTTATGTAGTTTTCATACTGACACCAACACCCTTGCAACACCCTCCATCTGTGTGGGTGAGTCTCGGGGCCCGATCCTGCCCGGGCTGTACGTCGCTGCTGGAGGCTGGAGTGGGACAGTACAAGTATATATATGGTGATGGGATCTGAACCAACCGATGAACACTGTAACATTTAAAAGCACTGGCAGTTTGGGTAATGTCTGCAATCTTTTCCTCATTGCCAAGCAGTAAAGAGGGCTGTGGGGAAAAGTGATATATGAGTACAATAAAACTGAGCCCCACGATGTGAGTACGCTCCAGAAGAGGCACCAGGAATATAGACTTTTGGATGGGCCATGGCAGAACTGACTGAGCCTGTGTTCCGAACATTTGGCGCACACGTGTGCCTCTCACGCACATGCACCACTGTGCATGTCCTGTCGGTTCCTCACGCAGCAGACCAGTGTCTATCTCATGCCCCCCTAGTTCACCTGAAGTATGAAGGTCCACTGCTGCTTCTGCTGACCGCTCACATTTTCATCTCAGAGGTGTCTACAGCATGGTCCACACAGGTGGGTATCTTGAGAATTATGGAATAAGTTTATTGTCATAAATGCTGCCGCTCTGTAAAGCTGTATGACAGCTGCTGTCAAGAGCGCAGCAGATATATTAAAGGCCCACGCTGATCTCAGAGTCCTTTGTTGGCTCCGTGCACAGTTTTCTATGGTTCCGATGGTCACCTACCCACTGGCGACTAACGACTTATAAACTAACCAAAGCAGCACAATGGGAATAATTTGGCCATTTGGAGCTGATGACAGAAAGGACACGAGAATGTGAGGAAATCTAACATCGCAGTGGACAGACAGGGTAAGAAAACACACTTTAGGATATTGCCGTAAACTGTCTCATGTACAGCTTTTGTACAGTTCCAGATCAAACTAAACTATAGAGCAGAGCTGAGCTGATACAGGAAGCGGGCGAGGAGCTGTGCTCTTCTGCGGAAGGGCAGTATATTCCCAAATAAAAGAAGTCTTGAGCATGTTAATTTTTTTTTTTTTTTTTTTCAGTTGACTAGTTTGATATTTATTTTTATGATTATGGCAATTCAGTGAATGCGCCACACCACAGCCACACCACGGCCACACCACGGCCACACCACGGCCACACCACGGCCACACCACGGCCACACCACGTGACTTTGGCCACACCACGGCCACAGTCTGCGCAGAGGAGTCTGGGTGTGTCTGCGCATTGTCATAGAAATAAGTTTGGCGATCAACAGAACAATAAATGTACTCCAGAGATTCATACATTTACTGACATTAAGAGGCTGAAACTCACTGATGTCTAGGAATGGGAAATGCTTTTACCCATATTAGCATCAACATTCTATCAGCATTGCTGTATCTTATGTACTGTCATATTCCTACCATATGAGGCCTGCTTTGTGTAAAATGTGTAGCGCAGCAGTTCTGCATCACGAACTGCAGGTGGCAGTATTGCACTTCAACAGTGTTGACGTGCAAAAATAACATTACATTATAACTACTATGGGGACTCCCTAAAACTTGGCATTATGTCCAGGGGCAGGATTTCAAGTTCTACCGCTTTCCCGGAAACCCACTTTTACAGCGTTTTCCCATTCCTCAGAGCTGCCAAAAACAGATTTTTTCAATTAGATGAAAAATTATAACAAAAGCACATCAGGGTTTTGTTGTATCAGGGTAGCACAGTTCTTTCTCCCAAACACAGTCATGCCAAACAGACACTTTGTGTTAATGATTATGTTGCAAATGTTGATTTTTGAACTTTTTTTAAAATAATTGGTTAAGGTAAGGTTAAAGGTCATATACTACACAAAACTGACTCATTAGTCGTGTTGGAATGTCATCAGAAACGTACCTTGAGTTGTGTCTGTCTGTCAGTTTGTGTATTTCTACCTAAATAGTCTGTTCCACCTTGTGATGTCATGAAGCAATCGCTTTCAAGTTAACGGCTACCTTTTACCTTTAATTCAGTTGAGATTGACAATTCCAGGGCTTTGATGTCCTTGTACAGAACATTCCACAATTTGGATCATGGGTTTAGGAATATCTCTGAACCTCATTATTTCCTGTAATCACATCTGATGATTATGACCTTAACTTTTTCCTTGGAAAACACATCAGCAAGACAGCTTTGACTGACATTAACTAAACCAGACAAAATGCCAAGTATTTAAAAAGTCTTACAGTTATGACCTCAGTGTGTCTCTGGAAGTTTAGGGGATTATTGTACTACTTCTTCTAACAAGTCATATTGTTATGAGTTGTTACAAGACAGCTATGTCTGAGCTTCTGGGAAACCACAAAGCTATTAAAAGGGAACAGGGAATCTGCAAACCAACAATATGACGCAATGATATTGTATTAAAATTTTGATCACATCCAATTAACTGTAAAGTGGAAATGGAAAAAGTAGAATTGGCACTTAAAAGGTCGTATATTACACAAAATTGACTCGACTCACGTGAGCTTTAAGTCATGTTGGAACGTTGTCTGGAGCATAGCTTCAGTTGTGTTTTGTTTCGTTCACACGTTTGACTGATCCCTTATTATTCATCTGTTTACATTTCCAAAGTTCAGATTGCTCTGTTCCACCTTGTGATGTCATGAAGCAGTAGTTTTCAAGTTAACAGCTCCCTTTTTATCTTTAGTTCAGCAGAGATTGGCATTTCCAGGGCTGATATAGAAAACACAAGCTTTTACTCACCATTCAAACTGCACAACCCTACTCTGACTTAATAAAATGCTGACACACATGTAGGGCGGAATTTGAACACTGTTTTGAAATCATAGAGCAAATGACTAAAACTAAAATTACCGGTCTTATCCTGTGTGAATATTTCTTTTCAAAACACACCGTCATCAGTTGCTATGTATACACATATACAAAAACTCTTCCTGGAGTTATCAGACTATGTCATGTAAACAGCTCCATCTCGTGTGTGTAATCTGAATTTTAGTTGGGATGGGTTATAATCGGTGATAACAGAGGCTTTCCCCAAATATCAGCATTGGTTCGATAAATTTACAATTTAACCGATATTTGGCCAATGATTGTCGTCAGTGCATCAGTTTTGGCTGAACAGACTCATTAGTAAAAATATGACTGCATCTCATATACTGTTTACAGGAGTGTAACGTCACCTATAGCATTTGGCTGCAGTCAAATGAAGCTTACTGAGGCTAGCAGGTATAGAGGACAATTTTTAGTGAAGACTCATATTAGAATTTGATTTAGATATTGATTTACAGACAAAATAGTGAGATAAAAACACCAGGATCACGTGGAGCGGGTTAAAATGAAAGTTTTAAGACCAAATGAGGGGCCTGACAGCAGCAGTTATGAATATAGTGTGGTAAAATTAGACACAATTTGCTGCTCACACTCTGTCCTTTTCCAGGACAGAGTGTGAGCAAATAAAAAAACAACTCTCGATAAGTAATCGTTTATTACATATCAGAGTTAAAGCCAATACAGACAACACAGTCTGGGATCTCCTCAAACCCAATAGAAGAACCCCGAAAAATGGACAATAGAAGAACCCCGAAAAATGGAAGATATCTCCTTTTAAAGGAGCAGTATGTGGACTCCTCCCCCAGAACAGTATGGGTAAGTATGTGGTGTTCCAGGCCGTACCAGACCCTGGCCCGTAAATCTCGGCACCTCCCAACACAATGTCCAACACAGGGATGAAAAGCGCCCCATCTCACATTCCAATGGTATATCATCAGTATCAGTACCACTATTCACGGTTAGGCGTATAGTTTCAGACACCACAATAGGGGCAACGTTTTGTCCGCCAGAATCGGAGTCAAAAGTGCCCCCATGCTCAAATTGGGGCTAGCAGTTTATGTATTTTCAATTATATAAACAGTTTACCTTGCTCTCCAGGACTCTGTGGTGAGCAGGTCTCTCCAGTTCCTCCAGGGTCTCAGCTGGAGGTTGGTTCAGGGTCTCTGGCAGCAAAAGGCCCAGGCACCCAGCGGTCAGTCCACTCAGGCAGAACACAGTGAAGGGCATGGACTGGTGCACGGCCCGCTATAACACACATATACATGAAAACCACTGTCAGACCAGGGAGTTAAGATCAACATTTTAACACTGAAATAACTTATCATGTCTAGGGTCTATCACCTGTTCGTCTCAATGGACAATAGGGATGTCAAAGTTATTAGATAAATAGGAAAAAAAAGAAAATTCAATTCTGTCAACTGGGTAAAAGTTTTCAAATTAAACATTTCACAGCTCATCCAAGTGGCTTCTTCATCTCTGGTTACATTTCTGGGACACTGCCTCGACACTGAAACTAAAAACTAAAACTAAATTTGTTTACAGTTTGTTTTCTAGGGTAGATCATGAGGGTCTTGAACGGGACTCAATAAATTCCCAGCATTTCTTCCAGGACAGGGCTTAGTGTTCCATGTCATGTACATACTGTATTTTCCAAGAAAGGAATTAATTTCATAGTCAAGAGATGTAATTACAGCAAATATTAAAATGTGCATTGTAACTTTAATGACTTTTCTCTGTGGAAATGTCATAGCTTTGTCTGAAATGTTCCACTGTATAACATTAAACCTTTTTTATTTTTATGGAGACCAAACCATGGAGACCAAAATTAAAGGTCAGATCCGTGGAGAGGTGTCCCTGTTAGCAGTCAGAACGCCTGTTTTTCTTGGTATTTTTGAGCTACAAAACCACCTGTAATTGAATAACGTAGAGCTGTTTAATGTCATACTATGGAACATGAAAAATGCCATATCTATAGAAACCAGCAAGTGACAGACCCTCCCCAAGAAAAGTTACACAATGCATATTTAAGGTTCAGAGACATTCCTAAACCTAACCTTAACGTGATTGTAAAAAAAATGTAGTGCTTTGAAAGAATGGTGGTACCCTGATGCATGAACAAAAGTTAAAAGAAAATCAGGATGTGGTTTCATTATAATTTTAGTTCTAAATTCACTTTGTCTTGCCAAAAAAGGTCTGTTTTTTTAGACCTGGCAGCACAGATGAGTAGGAAAACACTATGTGGGTTGGTTGCAATTGAGCATCAAGTCCAACCCCTAGAAGAAATGCAGAATGTTTAGGGAATCCCGGGTGTCGATGATTATGTAAAATATGACTCACATATTCCTAGTTAGTGCAGTTCAATAAACCAAGCTAACAAACTGTAAATAAGCGTTTCAGTTTCAATTTAGCTAGTTCCTCCCCCACACACCGTAGCATGTAAAGGAAATGAGAAGAAAGTATGTTGGGTCATGGTGTCGATAATCATTCAGCTGTGGTGTTTTTTTCATATCAGCGCTGATACTAAAAATAGCTTAATCAGGTATCCGTTCCATGATATAATTTAAGCAGATATACTGGTTGATGGATTGAACGTAATAAGACTATAGTATTTATAGGCTGGTTTAGTCATATTTGTCTGATAATGTTTGAACTTTTCTTCATCGAAAGCTGTTCTGTCGTTATGTGAAGGACGAATAACAGTGGCAGAACACAGTTGGATCTCTTGTGGAATAGGTTAACTGTGTTTTAAGGAAATAAGTGTCATTTTCCATCACTACACTGGTGTTCATATCAAGAATCAAAAGTACCAAAAATCAGACATAAACTGATTTTAACTCATTTGAGCTGGTATCAATACTACATTCTATTTTCTAAAGAAAGAGTATTTTTATTATCATTGTGGTATTGGAATTGAGCCTAGTCTATTGATATTGAAATACTTGTGTCAAAGGAAATAGACAAGTTTAAGTTTTAAAAATAAAAAAGTATTAAATCCTGATTTCAACAAAAAATTCAAAGAAAGACAAATTAAAAAAAAAAATGTATGGAAAAAAATAGAAAGTGACCACAGACATGAGGAAGAGCAAGAGCTAGTGCGGAAGATATGATAGATGTGGCTTTGGAGTGTGAACTGACTATGCAAACTCTCGCTCAATTTAGAAAATATATATGTACATGCACTAGATAGAAACTCCCTAAAAACTTGACACTTTGTCCAGGAACAACCACGGTCACCAACTTTTAAACAGTGATTCCTATTCACTTGTGCTGCCAGGTCTAAAAAACAGACCTTTTGACAAGACAAAGCAAATTTGGCCCTAAAATTATAACAAAAACACATCCAGATTTTATTTTACTTTCAGTGGATGCTTATTTCTGTGGAGATGTAATTGGTCTATTTGGAATGTTCCACAGTATATTAAACAGCCCTTATATTTATTCGATTACGATTTTGTAGCTCAAAAATACTGTGAAAAACAGGCATTCTGAAAATGAGTTGAGGTCTGGTTTGGTCTCCATGATGATAGAAAGGTTTAATGCCATACTGTGGAACATTCCAGACGTAGCAGTAACATCTCCATGGAGAAAAGCATTTAAAGAACCCACCACCAGAAGTTACACAATGCACGTTTAAGGTAAGAGTTAGGATCAGGGTTAGGTTTAGGAACAGGTACGTTTAAGGTTTTTACTTTGGTCTTGTCAAAACTGAGCTGTATTGTTATTGTCTTGCGTTTTCAGAGCATATTAAAACATTTATGGCAGTTTTTACTAATGTGTGCATTGTTTCACCATGGTAACTGTTGACTGTAAACCAATAGATATGCATGCTGGACCCCCCGATGTGATGTCACTGCAAAGTAATAATTTGAAATGTATTCAAATGTAATTGTACTGCCTTTGTTTAAAAAAAACAAAAAACTAAACTAAACTAAATACTACCACTTATGTGGCCAAATTGAACCCATAGAGCTGTGCATGACAGCTAAGCCAGGCCTCCATTTTGAAGCTTCTTTCTCACTATTTTGGGTTTCTGCTGACACACTGACTTGGCGTTACATACTTTACAAATAGACTGTAAAAATCCCACTATACAAATATGTTCCATCACGTGACTTCCTCTTACTTACTCAAAACTGTCCAACTTCACCACTAGATGTCTCTGTCTCCTCCGCACTGGCTAAATCGAGGTTAGAGGGTTTGTATTGTAACTTAATTAAAAGCTTTCTAATCTGTTTAATTTGCCGTGGCCCAAATTGACAAAGTAAACAAGCTCTCATTTAAAGCTGCACTGTGTAACTTTTCAGCCACCTGCTTGTCTCCATGGAGATGTGACTGCTTTGTCTGAAATGTTTCGCTGAATTGCATTTAATCAGTTACAGGTGATCAGCTTAATGCCATTTTGTGGAATATTCCAGGTAAGGCAATAACATCACCATAGATACAAGCAAGTGGTAATCCTAACCCCCCAAAATTAACCAGAAATGTTACATAGTTCACAGAAAATATAATGGATTAAAACCACTGATACCTGAGGGCTTACATGGCTATAAGGCCACATGTAAAATATAAAAGAAAGTACTGTCATGTAATATTGAAAATCACATTCTACTGCTTGAAACTATGTGATCTTATTGAATAATAAAATGACACTGACTAAAATATGAACCAAAAGTATAAATATAAGTTGTTGAATCTACAGTAGGAATTTTAAATGAAATCACACACAAACAAACAAACAAAATTAGTTAATTAGCAAAGCGTGAATTGGCCTAATGCTTTAGCTAACTGGATTAGAGCTAATTTGTGTCAAAGAGATGGTTATGGACACAGCACAGGCTAACAGGCTAACAGTCTAACAGGCTAACAATCTGGAGTGGGCTGCCATTCGGATTTTAAAGGTCCAATATTACACAAAATTGACTCTTGTGAGCTTTTAGCCATGTTATAATGTTGTTTCTTCCTTAAAAACACAACAGGAGTTGTGTTTTGTTTTATTTACACATGTTTAAAACACAAACCCTGCATATTTAGGTTTGAGTTCTTCGCTCAAACAGAAAGCACTCTACTAAACAAAAGGTAAATGAGCTGTTAACTTTAAAACTACCACCACATGACATCACAAGGTGAAACAGAGCATTTTGGAGATGTAAACAGATTAATAAAGGGTTACTCAAACATGTGAGGATGAAACCAACTACAACTCCAGGTCTGTTTTTGAGCAGGTACTGACAAATTTTAGCACATTTAAACCTTAAAAATGTCCAAACTGAGAAAAAAAAGTATGCATTTATTTCACAAAATCTTTAATATAACTTAGACTTAATATAACTTTAGATGAATGAGCAGTCTAGACTGTCATAGGCATTAATAATATTGTTAAAATGAATATCAGTTATTAATTTAACATTTATTACGTGTGCAAAAATGTATATTTTCTATTACAATACATTCTCAATTCTAAATTAAGACAATGATCATAGTCCTGTGTAGTTGAACAGCATCTTAGTGGGTCATGCTATCTTACACGTTAGCCTCTCTTCTTGCTAAAGCTAAGCAGCTCAGGTGAGAGCACCTGTGGCACAGCTGAGCACAGATTTGGAGCAGGTTAAATCTAATGGATTGGTTCTAAGCAGTTAGTTCAATTAACACTCCTCTTGTCCCACTCTACTTTAAACACACAGACTTTACACAACACAGACACAGAGGGTGTGAGTGTAGCCCAGGCACACCCATTCAGCTCACTCACTCTGGTGATAACTTGTTATTTATGTAGGACTGGTGAATAGAATACCATTTTTTAACCTTCTATTGATTGATCACAATTTTCAGTTACATCTATATATAAATAAAAATCCTTAACACTTATCAGAAAAGGTCAAATTTCTTCCTTCAAAGTCTGAACTCCAAACCACATCTTTTTAATGACAGAGGATTGGCCGTGGAATCTGTGTAACCTAGGTTGATGAAAGCTGATCATTTCTATCTCTATTAAAATTCATTAAAATGCATAAGTATAACCCCAAGTATTTGACTAATATTACTATGAAATGGCAATGCAAATTTACATGTATAATTTATTTGCTACAAACATTATTCTAATAGCAAGAGTGACTCAATTCATATTAATTAGTACTTTTAGTTTTAGTACTTCAGTATTTTGAGGCTCACACTTATGGTAAATGTGACACCAATGTGATTCCAATAAAGCGTCTTATCTGTGTCTGAGCCTCGTCAATCCCCGTCACCTGAGCTGTTATTATACACTGTGTCATACGGTCATCACACAGTCCTCTCCTCCCTGTCTGTTATCGACACTGGTTTTTGAAAATGAGGAATCTGGCTTTACAGTTAAATCTGATTAAAATTTCAGTTCTTTGGAAACATTAGTGATCATCTTGGGTGTTTTTAATGGAAGAGTCTGCTAAAAAAAATATACATTGAAATACCTGAGACCATTGTTCCTCAAACTGTAGTAGGTGAGCTCTTCAGTTTGAGGGTTTGCTTAGGCTCTGATGAAGAATAAGGAACCTTTATTTTTAAAACTACACTGGAAATTATTTTAGACTTGGTTTTGGTCCTACATTGTTATATATTCCTGTTATAAGGTAGTATTCGGTGTGAGAAGTCTAAGCCACTTCTTTAACACACCCACTGCACAAAAGCTTGAGTAATAATCTCACAATGCACAAACGATACTTGAGGGCACTATTTTTGGGTGCAGTAATGTAGCTGTTTTAACTGGCTCAAATGGACTTCCTCATTTAAAAACGGTCAAACACAAGTGAATCAAAGTTCTGCTTTGCCCCGGGCTAAACTTACCATAGAGGGGACAAACGGAGCAAGAATCCCTCCAAATCTACACGACATAGAGCACACTCCCAATCCTGCATTTCTGAAACACAATAGAAACACACATTATCCCAGGTTTAAGCAGGTTTCAGGAAGTCAAATGTTATGCTTTGGAATTATATTTTAATACTCACTTAAAGGTGCACTGTGTAATTTCTCTGCTGAAGGCAGAGTCATTGCTCTGCCTAGAATGTTTCACAGTATGACATTAAACAGCTCTACCTTACATTTATTCAATTACAAATGGTTTTATAGCTCAAAACAAACTAGAAAAACAGGCATTCTGACAGTGAGCAGGGTCGCCACTCCACAGATCTGACCTGTAACTTTGGTCAGGTTTGATCTCCGTAAAGATAGGAAGGTTTAATGCCATACTGTGAAACATTCTAGACAATAACACTTTCATAGACGAAAGCTTTTGATGGAGCCCTCCACCAGAAAAGTTACACAATGCACATTTAGATTATATTGATGTTGCACTTTATATTTGAAGTGCTACAATTTAAAATCCCATATGTCAATGTGTCATATGTCAATAAAAAACTAAAAAAACAAACAAATTCAGATTATAATTCAGATTATAATAATACATTAGACAGCAATGTTTTGGAGAAATGAAAATACAATTGGAATCAACAAAGAATGGAATGTATTTTGGACTTATTGTTTTGCTGTAACTTGTAAAATGTTTTATAAGAATCATAAGGAAGTGACAAATAATGTTATCCAAACAGAGACTTTGGTGTATGAGGACCATGTGGAAACAACTAACTCACTGCAGAAGTACTATCTGAACTGACTGCATGCAGGTAGGTTGTAAAAGCAGCTCTTATGGTCAAAATGAGACTGTTGTGTGCTGTCTTTGTGTAACTATGATGCATTTTTATTGCTAGTAAACCAGGAAGTAAGGCTTGTGCGCAGTTAGCCTGCTAGTTGTTTCTGTTAGTATTAGTGTAATGGCAAAACTCAGTGAATAGTTAGGATGTTAAGAGTGTATTATAAAAGTGCTGAACTGTTCTATTTTCAAAGTAAAAGTACAGTACAGTAAAAATCAAGTACTGCGCTTTTAAAGATGCACTGTGTCTGCTGGAGGGTCCAACACCTTCTTGTCTCTGTGGAGATAAGCCTAGAATGTTTCTCAGTATTGCCATAAACTTAAGAATCTCCATGGAGACTTGCAAGCCAAATTACAGGTTAGATCTGTGGAGAGGCGAACCCACTAACAGTAAGAACAGTTTTTAAATATATTTTTGAGCAATAAATGACGCCTGCAGTTGAATAAATACAAGCCAGATTAGTTTCATACCACACTGTGAACAATTTAAACCAAAGCATTTACAAACAAGTTGCAGACTCCGTCCAAAAAAGTTACACAGTGCACTTTTAAATATTTGAGCAACACAACTTTTTTTCCATTAAATCCCTATTGAAACAAAATTCTTTAACTTAAATTAAAATTTTTAAGCAATACTTTTTAATTTACTTTTTTTGATTAAAGATTATAACCGTTTACCTGACAACTGTTGGGTAGAGCTCTGCCGTGTACACGTAGGTGATGTTGAAGGCGGCGCTCACCATGAGTTTTCCCAGCAGTGCCAAAGAGGTCACATTCAAAAGCATCTCTATAAATAAAAATGACGTTAGAACAAATACAACGCAATATATCGGATATTATGGGTTCAACAGCGACGTCTTTGGAGCGTATATGGGGGAGGTGTTTTGCCCGAGGACACAATGTGCAATGTGAATATGTTATACGCTGACAAAGTGACAAACGAAAGGTCCTATTTCTGAATGAAATTGAAATTTAAGACTTTGCACCATATACACTTAAACAGTGTATATGGTGTTTTAATAGCATTATCTACCTTCTCTAGTCATTTTTTCAAACATTTTTTAATCCTCCAGACTCTGCCCCTCGTCCCCAATCAATCTCTCAGTTTAACAGTCCAGTTTATCGGCTGTTTGAAATGTGATTGTGGATTGTTAGGTATTTAGTCCGACTTTAAGTAATCCTTAGCCCCACCTACTTAGGATAGACAGAGCATTTGTTTCACCACAGTTCTCACCCAACAAAGTCTCTGACTGGATAAAACCATTAGTCTCTGGCAGCTGAACTCACAAAGCATTTTGAAGCAGGCAAATTTCTTCTTAAAAATGCACCACGTAACTTTTCTGGTAGAGGATCTGCTTTCATTTTTGCCTTGATGATGTAATGCTTTGCTTGGAATGTTTCTCAGGATGGCATTCGACTTAATTATCTCCATGGAAATACACAAGAGTTGCCACAGACCAAGATACTGGTCAGATCTGGGCAGAGGATGGCCCATTGACTGTAGGCGTGTGTATGTCCCTTGTGCAATAAAAACGCCCATATTTGAATGAATGGAAAAGTTTAATGCCACACTTTGACATATTTCAGACAAAGTAATATAATAATACTTCTACTCTAAAAGCTCAATGCACCTTTAAATGAGGTGCATTGTGTAGCCAATTCACCAACATCCAGCTACAAACATACATACAAGTTTAAGTGTATTCTAGTAAAAAATGCCATATATGGGCAATATGGGCTTGGCATTACTATTTGCACAATATTTATATATAAATAGATACATGTGAAATGAGGAAGTCAGTTGATGTGACAGGGACTTGGAGGTTCACTGCAGCCTATAAAGTCTGTTAGAGCAAACTGATCAGACCTCTATAAAACTCATAAATGTTACTGAATCAGAGCAATATTTTAAACGAAATAATTTAACAAAATGTACAACATACAGCCATTAAGAATTAGAATGTTTTTGTTGCATTATCAGAGTAACAATATTCTAAAACAGCTGAATTTCTTTTTTTTTTTTTAGTTTTTACGAGTGCTCCTAAGTGTTCTGCTAGAAAAAAACATTGAGTTAAGCAACCATTTTGAGAAGGCTTCAAAAATATGATGTAATATCTTTCACTCTCTTCTTTTTCCACACCTTTTACAAAATACTGTTCTTCATTTTTGTTGTTTTTTTCTCAACTAGAAGAAATAAAAGTCAAAATAAAAGGTCCTATATTACATAAAATAGATTCTTGTGAGCTTTAAGCCATGTCAGAATGCCGTTATCTCAAAAAAACAGATGTGGAGTTCTGTTTTGTTTCATTCACACGTTTGAGTAACCCTTTATTATTTCAGTTTCTTCAGTTCAGCACATTTAGTTCAGTAAAGATTAGCATTTCCAGATCTGAAATTACCAAAATGATTCTAATGAAGGTGTGAGGAGTTAAACCAAAGTGAAGCACACTCTGTATTACCAAATTCTAACACTAGGTAGAGCTTGAGAGAAGAACTCAGAATGCATATGCAGTGTTTGTGTGTTCAACATGTGTGAAGGAACAAAACACAACTCTAGTGTAATATGAGCACTTTAGAGAGAGAGAATTATCAGTGACATCCACAAAACAGAACACTGCAGAACTGCTTTATTCATCACAGAAAGTGAAAGTGAAACTGTGAATCATTTTGGGTTTCTTAAAACCAGATAGTTGCCCTGCCCTACTTCCCTACATTCTCAGAATTGTTTCAGGTTTAGATAAACATGATGCAACAAGCAAAAACAGAACTTTGGTCATTGAGGGTGGACTGCACAATGCATCTGGGGAAATGGAGTAATGCAGCATTTTTACTCCACTCTGCTTCTGCTCTAAAGCCATCCATGCTGCTTTACAATTAAATGGCCCATATCGTTCTATTTTCCAAACTATGTTACAATGTTGTTTCCTCATCACAAACATATCATAAAAAGGGAAGTGAACGCAACCAAAATACTGTACCCAACCTGCTTTTTGTGTGTGTTTTTGGAACTGTAATACATATGTCCAGCGTTGTTGCATGGCATTTTGTACTGTATTTTGTATTTTATTTTGGTTTTGTCTGCAAAGAAAACTAAAATCTAAAAAAAACACTCCATTCCAACGTAATTCAGGAAGTGCTCCACTGTGTTTTTAAACTCCATGCACCTTCACGAGAATCATTTGGATCACTTTAGCCCTGGAACTGACAATCTCTACTGAACTAAATGTAAAAGGTCGCTGTGGAACAGAGCATTTTGAGCTTTGGAGATGTAGACAGACTAATAACAAAGGATGTGGGAATGAAGCAAAACACAAGGCCGGGTATGTTTTTGATGAGGTACCCACATTATAACATGGCTGAAGTGATCCAAATGATTCTTGTGAAGGTGCATGGAGTTAAAAAACATAGTGAAGTTGCTAGTGACATCACAAGGTGGAACTGAGTGAGACAAAACACAACTCCAGGTCTGTTTGAAAAGGAAACATTAGAACATATGTGAAAAAATAGCGTAATATGGGTACTTTAATGTATTTTTTGATGTGTCTGACCTGTGTTTTGAGGGATAAACATGGTGAGTAGACAGGCCGAACCAGCCAGACCCAGGAACCCAGCCATGCTCTTCCTCCTCCCAGCCCTGTAATGGAAAAACAGTGATTCCTCAAGGATCAAGAATCAGGTTACAACAGGGAATTTTACACCATTTACTTAACATAATTCAAACTATAGACTCATCTGTTGACATTAAATGGCCGTAATAGAAAGAAATGAAAAATGGAGGCCACACATGGTCAGCAAACAGAATCAAAACTTGCATTATATTACTTCAATAGCCCATATTGTGCCATTTTCTGATCTGCCCTAATGGTGTTTCATTATTAAAACACACCTGGAGTTGTCTTTTGTTTCATTCATACATGTTTTTCTAGGTATTTTTGAGAAATAAACCCCCGGTAAAATAATAAATGTGCTGTTTGATGTCACACCGGGGGACATTCCTGACAAAGCAATAACATCTCCACAGAGACGAGCATTTGACGAACCCTCCACCAGAAAAGTTCCACAATGCACCTTTAAAGTAAATTATCTAAAAACATCAATATTAATATTCTAAATTAGAGTCATTTTAACCTATCTATTTGTATACATATTTGCATTGCTAAGTATTAAGCTAACCCTAACCCTTGATGTAATCTCTTAGCATAAAGCCCCTATGTATATTTTTTATGAAGGGCCAAAAATGACATAATTAGAAATAAACAAATAAATGAAAAAAAATTGGAAAGTGTTAAATTAAATGGTTAATAAAAATATAAATGTGTAAATGAATAAATAAATGCCTTTACACATTAATGCATATGTTCTGGGGACTAAAAAGCTAAAAATATGCTTGTTTGTACATTTTTGTTTTCAGTTTTATTTATTTACTTGTTTACTTGACTTGACTTGTTCCTTCCGCTACAACAGCAGTATAGCCATAGTGTTGCAATAACAGAAGGAAGACTTTTTGTTTCCATGAGATCAGCTGATATGCCGCCTCCAGAATGTGACGCATTGTCCCTATAAGTGTGTGCACGTTTCTCACCAGTGTTTGTTGATAAAGTAAATACAAAGTGGGTATGCGGGCAGCTCCACCAGGCCGTACATCGCCACATTAACAAAGCGATTTCCTGAAGTTTCTCCAGCTCCTAGCGTCAGACCATAATACACCAGACTGCAGGCGTACCTACGAACACAAAACACAGGCTTTCTTTAATTGTACAGATGCTTTATTTTCAAATGTAACTTTATTTATCAAGTTTGTGGAGACGAGTTAATCCTAAATTTGGCCATTTCTTTCAAAAAACGGGGAATGTCGCATGCTGGGTAGTGCGTATGATGATTCTCTTCTCGAGTTGGTAGAACACTATCTGTGTTACATAAATTATAGTGTAACATAAATCAAGAAGCAGTGTGAGAAGAAAAGTTAAAGTTGAGAATTCTGTTTGAGAGGTTGGCCCAGTTTACAACACATTTTTGCTACTTTTCTACTATACTTTAAAAGTGCACTATGTAACTTTTTGGTTGGAGCTGTAAGTAAGACACAGTAAGACATTAAACAAGTTTGCCTTACATTTATTCAATTACAGGTCTTTTTGTAGCTCAGAAATACCTAGAAAATTAGGCATTCTGACTTTGAGCGTGGTTGTCCTTCCACAGATCTGGCCTGTAACTTTAGTTTGGTCTCCATAAAGATAGAAAGGACAAAGCAATAACATCTCCATGGTGATAAGGATTTGATGTACACAATGCACCTTTAAATATTATTTCAACAAAAGAATTTCCTACTGTGGTGTCATGATTTCAGACCAGGAAGTACAATTTTAATCAAACCGACCAAACTGGGCAGAACAAAAAGTAAAATCTTTTGTCTTAATTCTTAACAATCTAAAGTGTGTTTTACTAAAATGGGTAGTTTAACCTGTCAACGGCACTTTAAATGTAATGTAAGTGATGGTATTACACACAACTACACGACCACTGGAAACCTTTAAAGTGGCTTTGACAGGTTAGACTACTCATTTTACTAAAACACAATGAAGACTGTTACATTTAAGATGTTACAATTTCTCTCCAATGTGTTCACTGATTACATTTAACTTTACCATGAAATATCCAAAAAGCAAATTCACAAATGTTGAAAATGATCTTCATCTTAACAATAATCATTTCAGCTGCAAACATCTGTATAAAAATAATGGGCCTAAAGAATGTTGTAATGTCATGTGAAATCCAGCAACCGTGTTCAGACATGCATTTGTGTTTTTAACAGTTTGATCAACTTTTTATGCATCATTTTTAATTAAACAACGGACTCAATATTCAAATGTCATACAATACATCTTCAAAACAACATTCACAATATTATCTGTTTTCTATAATCTGTTGTGTTTTGTTTAATCCACACATGTTAAACACACAAATCCTGCATATTTAGGCAGTTTTCTTCTCTCAAACAGAAAACACTCCACATGTCATGGGGTAATACAGGAAGTGCTCCACTATGTTTTTAAACTCCATACACCTTCACTACAGTCTGGAATTGCCCATCTTTAATGAGCTAATGGTAAAAAGTTAGAGCATTTTGAGCTTTGGAGCTGTAGACAGACTCTAAAAGGGTTGCTCAAACATATGTGAATGCATTGTAACATGACTTAAAGAGCACACAAGTCAAGTTTGTCTAATAGAGGGCCTTTAAATCTATAAAATGACAGCAGTGCATATCTTAAAATTCATGTGCCAGCAAACTGTCAATGTCCCAGCAATGAGAATGACACAGAAACTGGCACATGACCAAAAGAGAGAAACGTTTTATTGTTTTTCAACAAATGTGAATCTGAACAACGCTGTGTGACTTCCTTCCTGACGTCGAGGTGCAGAAGGTACGGGACCTGAAGAAATGACTCCAACTGCACGGGCACCAAATGAAACCAAACTTGGCCGATAAACACACTTTAACGGATTCTTTTCAAGAGTCACATTTACTTTTATACACCCCACCCCAACAAATGGGTCTAAACCACAAACTGAACAATGTGAACTAGACCAGAATTAAATCAGGAGTAGATTACAACCTGTCAACAGAGGAGAGAGATATATACATATACATACATACATACATACACACACACACACGCGCACACACACACACATGCAAATATATATATATATATATATAAACCTGAAAATACTGCAATTATTGTTTTGTTTTATGCATATTAAGAAAATATTAAAGGTGCTGTGCCTGATTTTTACTGTCTGAAAAACAGACTTAAACAGTTTGCAGTGGCCCAAAGTTATTGCTCACTTACCTTATGTATTCAGAGCATCCTAAATATTCACCACAATGAGTTTGTGCTTTCACGTTAAGTGACCAGAAGGGCAACTACCATGCTAAAAATGTACATCCTGATTCTCAACAAGACGTTTCACTATGAAATGCAGTCTGAACACAGCAGACTTACTTTGATGTCAAGAGCTGCTCATACAATATATCTGTACTTGGTAAGATACATTTTGCTTAAATATGAAGGAAAAAAAACAGGCACAACCACTTTAAATATGCTCTTTGATTAAAATAAAAGAGCAAAAAAAAGCTAATAAAAATAGCGCAAAAACAGGTCAGAAACATGAAACTGAAGTCTTTCTAATAAATATATAAAGGGATATTTCTGCATTTTTGTGGTTTATTTTACAGTCCATTTCTGCATTATTTTGTACTCTCTTACCCTCTTGAAAAAAATTGCCCCTCTCTCTGGAACCGCTGCTGTGAGACTCATCATTTTGCTCTAAAATGTTCTTATTAACCCACTCTACATGATCCAGGTGTTATTTTGTTATTTTGTTTAAACCATGTGAACTAAACCCGAGACCCACTCTACATGATCCAGGTGTTATTTTGTTATTTTGTTTAAACCGTGTGAACTAAACCAGAACTAAATCAGGACTAGATTACAACCTGTCAACAGAGGATGGAGATATATTTAAAAAATGAAAATTGTAATAGTGAATACCATCATAATAATACCATACTCCCTCCAAATGTACAAAAACTCACCCTTATGTAACAGATAACCCTATGTCCTGTCAATCGTCACATCATTTTTGCCAACACTCTTGCCCATTATTGTTTTTCTGCAATCGTGAGTCTGAACAACACTGACTTCCTTCCTGACATCAAGGTGCAAAAGTTATGGGAACTCAAGAAATGACACAAACCACACGGACACCACATGAAACCAAATTTGGCCAATAAACAGCATCATCATAGCCACACTTCAACAGATTCTTTTGTAGGGTCACAATTATACACATACACAACTGGGTCTAAACAACAAACTGAACCATGTGAACTAGACCAGAACTAAATCAGGACTAGATTACAACCTGTCAACAGAGGAGGAAAAATTTAAATTATAATAGCGAATATCATCATAATAATACCATACTCCCTCCAAATGTACAACAACTCACCCTTATGTAACAGATAACCCTATGTATGTCCTGTCAATCATCACATCATGTTTGCTTATTATAATATATTGCGACGTATAAGCCACTGTGTCCAAATAATTTCCTTTGTGGATCAAAAACGTTTGTTTAAGTAAATAATTCCAATTAATATGAAACTGGCTCCAAATTTGCTTCTATAATTGCCAGCCTCAGTGAGCTCCATTTGACTGGGGTTGACCACTGTAGGTGACGTCACACTCGTTTAGTCATCCCCTCTTTATTTACTGCATTCTATTAGGCAATGTTAATCAATACGGATGGGGTGCAGCTAAAACGGATATTGTTAAAATGTACAGTACAGTCTGTAGGGTGGTGGCTGCCGACCGACCTTAAGCCTTTTAGTGGAAACTTCCGGAGCGGGGAGGGGATCAACTCAAAATACTCCCCTGCTCAAACTCTCATTGAGCTGATTACGAAAAGCAGCCACACACCCAGGAGTACACACACACACTGCAGCTACACTTTCCACCTCAGTGTAAAATAACAATTTATTTCCTGGGAAAACAAGACCTTCAAGGGCACATACTATGCATTTCCTCATCTATGATCTAATGTAGTTTTCTCTTCACAAACAGACCAGGAGTTGTGTTTTGTTTCATTCACAACCACAAACCCTGCATATTTAGGCCGAGCTTGTCTCCCAAACAGACTCTGTTCCGCCTTGTGATTTAATGTGATAATACTGGAAGTACTCCA
Organism: Scartelaos histophorus; assembly: GCA_000787155.1. Taxonomy (NCBI): domain Eukaryota; kingdom Metazoa; phylum Chordata; class Actinopteri; order Gobiiformes; family Gobiidae; genus Scartelaos; species Scartelaos histophorus. Next base: position 15,108 of record KN488743.1, on the reverse strand, counting down.
CTGTGTTTTTAAACTCCAGACACTGTCACTAAAATCATTTGGAATTGTCAGTCTCTCCTGAACTAACATCAAAAGGTAGCTGTTAGCTAGAAAACTACTACTACGTGACATTGCAAGGTGGTACATGAGCTTTGTAGATGTAGACAATAAGAAATAATTACTAAAAATGATGTAAGGATGTAACAACATTCTAACATGACTCAATTTTGTATAATAGAGGACCTTTATTATGACAACATGCTGAATTTATACACATTTAGTCACACTGTTTTGTGCGCTTAAACAAGCCTGTCACATGTAAAATTACAGCTAGCATTAGCCAACAGTTTCAGTTAGTCAATCTCCTTTTTAGTTGAAAATCAAACTAAACAGGTTCATGAACGCTCGGACTGATCACAAGCTCCTGACAATGTGCTTAAATCATTTTGTATTTTCAGATGACATTAAAACATTACTGCCAGTTTTTGCTCATGTGTGCACTATGCTTAAGACAGACAGGCAACAGAGCTAGAGATAAATAGATATTCTGGCATTTCGCAAAACGCACTTTACCGATTACAATTAGTCCAGAACTCTGCAGCACGACTTTTAAGAGGAACCAAATGAAGGGAGCACATAACCTCAATCCTTACGTCTTTGCACTGGCTTCCTGTTAATTTTAGAACTGATTTTAAGATTTCATTGTTTTTAAAGCTTTGAATGCACTGGCTCCACAGTACGTGTCAGACCTCCTCCAGATTTACACCCCCACACGTGCTTTGAGATCCAAGGGCCAGCTCCAGTTAGTCAGCTAAAACGAGGCTTAAATCCAGGGGGGACAGTGCCTTCTCTGTGGTAGGGGCCTTCCCCCTAAACTCTGGAACGCTCTGCCCCTCCATGTCCAAACCGCCGCCACAGTGGAGTGTTCTGGTTTTTAACACCGTGTGAGTTGTGTGGCCCTCTGTGTATTTTATTCATTTATTTATTTATTTATTGCTATCTTATGGTTTTGCTCTTATTTGATTTTATTGGTGTGTTGTTTTAAGACTGCTATGATTTAATCTGAGTGTTAAATAAAGTGGATTGGATTGGAGATAGAGACAGATATAAAGATGGAGAGATATAGATATAGAAATATATAGATAGGGAGATAGACAGACATATAGACATAGATAGAGATAGAAAGATATATAGAGATGGACGGATATATAGATAGATATATATAAACAGATATATAGAAATATATATAGATATAGATAAAGAAATAGATAAACAGATATAAAGATAAACAGACAGAGCTAGACAGATATATAGAGCTAGATGGATATATAGATAGAGAGATATGTATAAACAGATATATAGAAATATATATAGATATAGAGAGATAGATAGAGAGGGGAGGGACTGAGGTAATATTTCATTCACCCCTAAGGAAAAACTGGCTCACACATGACTGCATTTGTCACACTTCTTTTGTCCCTCCGTTTGCCATTTGCCATTTTTGCAATAACACAGACTTCACACGAACCGGTGTGTGGAGTTATTATGGGTGTGGCGGTGGTAGTGGTTTCACAGACTACTGATTGACGTGCACTTCTAAAGCAAGGATTATTCAAACATGTAAGAATGACACTATGTACAGATTCAAAACAGGAAATGAGGGGAAAAAACGGTTATAACATGGCCAAAGTTCTGTAAAGTTGATTTTGGATAAGAGGTCTGCTTTAATTTAATGTTTGCTATTTCATTGTTAAACCGCTTTTGGGAATTATAGCCTCTTTAGAGATGTAACTCACCATCACCTAACCTGAAAAAGAGTCTCATGGGATCTTTTTTTTATTTTCTCATATTTTCCCAAACTTAGCAACGGTGTATAGTATGTCTACATCTGCAAAGCTGAAAATGTCATGCCAGTGAAGCTGTATGGAGTTTAAAAACATAGTGGAGCACTTCTAGTATTATCACATGAAATTACAAGGTGGAACGGAGTGTCTGCTGTTTGAGAGTAAAGCTCAGTTAAAGTATGCAGGGTCTGTGTGTTAAACATGTGTGAATGAAACAAAACACAACTCCAGGTCTGTTTGTAATGAGGTAACTTAACAGACCAGAAAATAGTGTTGCCCCTTTTAAACATAATGACGAGTTGTGTTGACATAATTATTAACAGTTTGGATAATGGTTTGGGAATTCCCCGTGTGTGTGTGTGTGTGTCCCATATCTGGTGTCCTTATGTAAACAGAAAGTAAATAGAAACAAATTTGGCAAGACCTAAACTCCACCCACAAGCCACATTTTAAACTGAGCTGCTAGTTTGGGCAATACCTGGATGATTAAAGGGGAGAGTGAAGGGGGAGGAAGGGTGGGGTCTAGAGGTATAAGGAACCGTGTGACTGGTCTAACAGGTATCCACAAAATGCACATTTAACTTGTTTGGAGTAAAGGACAAGGAGCAGTAGGCAATGCTATTAAAACACTATATACACAAAAAGTAGCAAAAAAGTTGATTCATGACACAAGGTCCAGTTCCTATATTAGACAAAATGGACTCTTGTGACCTTTAGGGCATGTTCTAATGCTATTACCTCCTCAAAAACAGACCGGGAGTTGTGTTTTGTTTCATTCACACAAGTTTAAACCTGGATTATTAGACTGTCTGCATCTCCAAAGCTCAATATGTTCTGTTCCACATTGTGATGTCATGTAGAGGTAGTTTTCAAGTTAACAACTATTTTTGTTATCTTTAGTTCAGAGATTGTCAACTCCAGGGCTGAAATTATCCAAATGTATGGAGTTAAAAACACAACGGAGCACATCCTGTATTATTTTTAGCATTTATTTAAAACAAGGATGTTTAAAATGAACACACTGAATGCTGTTTGAGAAAAGAATCCATTCTAAATATGCAGGGTTTGTGTGCTAAATGTTAAAATGTGTAAATAAAACAAAACACAACTCCAGGTCTGCTTGTGATGAGGAAACATTGTAACATAGAAATGGTGTAATAGTGTCCTTAAAGGTGCATTGTGTAACTTTTCTGGTGAAGGGTCTATAAGAATGACATATCTGTCGAAACAAGTTGTATCTATTCTGTCAGCAGTTACATTGTGGTACTCACCAGACATACATGAGCACCAGGGTCCGGAGGCGGAGCACGGGGTGGAGGATCAGCTGCCGTACCCCCACAGAGGGACCTCCGCTGAGGCCCGCATCCACCCGCCGCAGCACCAGGTGGCTGGCATGGTTACCATTTCTCACTGCCATAAAGCGCAATACCTGAAACCACAAGAACAGTAAATCTGACACACTGCTCTCAGATTTAAAATAGTGGAGAAACAAGTAGGTCTGCCATATCACAAATTTTGAAGCACAATATGCTGCTATAGGGAAATGAGAATTACAAAACTTTTATATTATATTTATTATGATTATTACATACATTTTATTTTGACTTGAACATGAACATTTATATAATTATGCCCTTCTCATTATAATATACTGTGATGTGTGAGCTACTGAGTCCAAGTCCTTTCACTTGAGGATCTATAAAGTTGGTCTAAGTCCAATTAAAGAGAGGTTATTGCTTTGTATGGAATGTTTCACAGTATGGTATTAAATCTTTTCATCTTCACGGAGACTAAACAGATCAGGTTACAAGTCAGATCTGTGAAAAAGTGGCCCTGCTCAATGAAAGTTATGTTTTTCTAGGTATTTTTGAGCTATAAAACCACCTGCAACTAAATAACTGTAAGGTAGAGCTGTTTAATGTTGTAATGTGGAACATTGCAGGCAGAGCAATGACATTTCCATAGAAAAATGCATCTTTACCAGGCAAATAGTTACTTTTCAATAATTTGTCTTACATAAGACTTACAATTTTGCACTAAAATTACTGGATTATTTTATAGGGGTTAAAGGTTCAACTTTTCTGGTGGAGGGTCCATTACCTGCTTGTTTCCATGGAGATGTGATGGATATTTACATTGTGGAAAGATTTCTCTCAATCTGTCTTTGTGCAAATGAATGTTAATTCTACCCGTCATGAACATGTGTAAAGGCTCAGCAGACACAACTGTCTCCACCCTCAGGAAGTCCTTAGCTGTCCTCAAATGTAAGTGAATTGGATTAGAAAGTTTAAGAGTCCCTCTGCTTTGATATGTAACATGTATTTCTGTATAAACACTCAGGTGCTCTGGGAGCAGTTGGGGGCAGTGAGTGGTCATGCTGCTGGTGAGGAGAGGCTGTTGGTCTCTGGACCAGGGCAGGTCTAGACCCTGTCCATATCTTCTGTAACAATAATAAACCTTGGTCTGTATTCTAAAAACTCATCGAGTTTCACAAATGGATTCATCATTTATCGTCAAGAGATTTTTTTTTTCCACCACAGAGATGTTACTGGTTTGCCTGGAGTTTCACAAATGGATTCATCATTTATCATCAAGAGATTTTTTTTTCCACCACAGAGATGTTATTGGTTTGCCAATGCTCCTTGACATTAAGTATGACGTTAAACATATCCATCTAGCATTTATTCATTACGTTTGTTTCTGTTGCTCAAAGTACAATAAGTCCTTCTGTGAGGGGTGACTCTGCACAAATCTGAACTGTCCCTAATGGTAGATAGGTATAATTTATACTGTGGAACATTTTAGACAAAGCAGTAACATTTCAATGGAGACAGGCAGGTGGTGGCCCCTTCAGTTACACATAAGTTACAAATTAAGCTCTGCAAACTCGTGCTCACGCTTACACATCTGTGCACACTGAAAATCTGAAAGCAAAACAAAACACAATAAAACACACTTCATGATATCACTTTGAGCTTTGGACATGGTAATATGAAATACAGATCTCTTCTTGGATTGAAAACCAGATTTACATCTATAAAGCAGGTTCAGACTGTTTCAGTTGTACAGAATTTTATAAAAACAAAATTACAACTTGATTTCATAAACAGCTTGATACTATGAACAGCGTGATACACAATACGGATTTCCAAATCTTGATACTAGTTAGAACAGTTTGATTTTTAACACAAAATAATATGTTTCTTTATCAATAAAAAAAAATGTTAAATGTTCAAAATAAAATGTTCTTTCCTCTTCACAAACAGACCTGGAGTTGTGTTTTGTTTCATTCACACATGTTTAACACACAAACTCTGCATGCAGGATTACTAAAACATGTGTGACTGAAATAAAACACAAATCTAGGTATGTTTTTGATGAAGTGACAACATTTTAACACAAATTTAACACGACTTTACCACTTAAAGCTCACAAGAGTCGATTTTACATAATATAGGACCTTTAATCTTATATTATTCATGAAACGTCCAAGTTTATCCTGTAATCATTTTCAGTATTGAGAGTATCTAGTGACAATATTAGTTTTACACCGTGAGAGCAAACCAGTCAGAAAACAAAGCCAAGATCAATGTGCATTCCCAGTCAAAGGTTTGGACACACCCTTTCATTCAAATTTTTTTCCCTTTCTGTTTACTACTTTCTACATTTTAGATACACATAGAAGACAACAAATATATGAAGGAAGATACATAGAATTATGTAATACAAAAAAAAGCCTCAAATAAGCAAACTATTTTTTATATTTTAGATCTAAATCCTCAAAATCTCCACCATTTGCATTGTTGACAGGACTGCAAACTCTTAACCCTGTCTGAGTGAGCTTCCTGATGAAGTCACCTGAAATGGTTTTCACTTCACAGTTGTGTCATGTAAGAGTCAAGAAATGCCAAAACTACAAACCAGGGCCCTGGTTGCTTTGATCGCCAAAGCTGAGAATATTGTTGCACCTAATGATGTCATGAAGCTGTAGTTCTTTAGTTCAGTAGAGATTGGCAGTTCCAGGTATGAAATTATCCATGTTTCTACTGAAGGTGTATGACTTTAAAAATACTGTGAAGTACTTCCTCCACTTCCTGTTTCCTATTTGAGAGAGGAACTCACCCTAAATGTGCAAAGTTATTGTGTTAAATATGTGTGAATGAAACAAAGCACAACTCTCAACAACATTATAACAGATCAGAAAAATGCATAATATGAGAGCTTTAATCTAATTTAGTTATTTTCCATTCCACATGTGTCATTCATAGTTTTGATGGATTCATTGAGAATCTACAATGTAAATAATCATGGAAATAAAGAAGAAACCTAAAAACTATTAAAAAGTGTGACTTTTTGGTGGAGGATCGCCTGTCATTGCCCTACCTGGAATGTTCCACATTACGATATAAAACAGCTTACACAGCTTAGCATCTTACATTTTTATTGAGTTACGGGTGGTTTTATAGCTAAAAATACCTCAAAAAACCGGCATTCTAACTATGAGCAAGGTTGCCTCTCCACAGATGTGGCCTGTAACCTGGTTTGGTTTGGTCCCCAAGGAAGATAGAAAGGTTTAATCCAACTGGGAAGCATTCCAGACAAAGCAATAACATCTCCATGGAGAAAAGCATTCAAAGGACCCTCCACCAGTCCAACTATGTCTTTATCTAAGCAGCAGTTAAACATTACCTCCTCTGCCTCTTCTGTACGGCCTTGGGAATAGAGCCAGCGTGGAGACTCGGGCAGTGGACTGGTCAGTAAACAGAAAAAAATATCACAAGATTATTCAATTTAAATTTCATATGAAAATGCTGAACAAAGTTTTTTGTTTTGACATCCATTGTTTAAAAGGTCCTATATTACACAAATGACCACTGTGAGCTTTAAGCTGTGTTACTATTACCTGCAGTTGTGTTTTGTTTCATTCACACGTGTGTGTGCATCTTCCTGCATTATTAGTCTGTCTACATCCCCAAACCTCACAATGCTCTGTTCCACCTTGTGATGTCCTGAAGTGGTAGTTTTCAAGTTATCAGCTTTTTTTTACTTTAGTTTAGTAGAGACTACAAATTCCAGGGTTGTTTTTAAACTCAATTCACCTTCACTACAATAATTTGGATAATTTCACCCGTAGAATAATCTGTTTTACTGAACAAAAGACAAAAGGAGCTGTTAACTCCAAAACTACCGCTTCATAACATCAAGAGGTGGAACAGAGTATTTTGGTGTAGACAGGCTAATAATGAAGTATTGCTCAAACATGTGTGAATGAAACAAACAGAACTCCAAATATGTTTTTGAGGAAGTTACAGCATTCTAACATGCCTTACAATTTTCAGTAATATAGGACATTTAATGTTATAACAGCTACACACTGCTCCTGTTTCATTGATTCCTCTGTTACACCTCTTTAGTATCGTAACAATGGGTTAGATTTATTTTCTTTTTTCTTCTTTTCATTTTTTTGAGCAGTTCTTGAGCAGTTCCTCCACACACTATTTCACAGCCATTTGAGTGGACCCCACCCAGGTCTCATGAGGTCAGTGCACTCATTTTACCTCAAGCTGATTTTCAAGTTTTTTAAAGTTTGTGAATGTTTTGTTGTATTCACTTGTGTTTTATTCTCATATTGCATTTTATTTGTTTTGCTAAGCACTTTGGGGCAGTACTGTCTGTTTTTAAATGTGCTGTATGAATAAACCTTGACCTTCTCTGTGTCTGTGTTCTTTGATTTATTTTAATTTATTTATTTTACTTATATATTAGTATTTTCTTATTTTTATGGTTGAGCTTTTATTAATTTTTTATTGGTTTTATTGTTTCAGGACTGGTATGATCACATTTTAGCAATTTACCCTTCATCTTCAGTTTATGATTTCTGCACAGTACTTTGGAAACTGTTTTGTTTGTAAAATGTGCTGTAGAACTAAACAGGATTTGGATTTTGACCTTGACCTACACTCACACAGAGAGGAGAAGGAAGAGCACGCCCAGGGAGTTCGCCGCCATCGCCAAACTCCTCCACGGGCGAATAAGGTAGCCCAGGGCCCCGAACAGAGAGATGCCCACGGCAAACGTCATACTGGCCAAAGTCCCTGTACAAAACAATACAAAGAGAAGTAATGAAAGAGCGAGAGAGATAAGAGATAATTATACTCAAACTAGGGGTGTGGAGTTACTTACACAACCAGTTACTTTGTCACTTTTTCTATGTCATATATTATGTCTTTTCTTTATTTCAATCATTATTTACACTGTAGTTGCTGTATCAATATATCACCAAGAGTTTTTTTTTATATTTTTTACTAAGATGTACTACAATTTTGTTGTTTGTTTAGTGGAAGGAAGCTTGTTTATGTAGCGCATTTAACATTTTCACTGTTTTGATGAGTGAAATCAGCATGTTTCATATTCACTATGCACAAGAAGTGGTTTAACAAAGACTTTTAGCGTCACAGCCATGATTTACGATATCACTGTAGAGAGATATATATACTTTCGTGGCTTATGAATCGCAGTATGTATCGTATCGCCAACTTCTTGATGATACCCAGCCCTACTCAAAATAAATTTAAAGTTGTTTTAGATTAATGAATGAACCCTAACAAGGCATAGCTGTGAAATGAAAATAATTTCAGGAAATGTCATCATGAAGCTCACTGTGAGAAATGTCAACACAGCTAAGGGTGGATACAGTGAGGGTTTGAACCTAAAATAATAAATATTTACTTGAGTTACGATTTTTCTTTGCTACATAATTACATATATCTGGGACCATACATTTTCAAAATACGTAGAACGCATTAAACAAGTAAAAACTTAACGGTGCTATATTACACAAAATGGAATCTTGTGAAGCTTTAAGCCATGTCAGAATGTTGTTACCTCCTCAAAAACAGACATGAAGTTGTGTTTTGTTTCATTCACACATATTTGAGTAACCCTTTATTATTAGTCTGTCTACATTTCCAAATCTCAAAACGCTCTGATCCACCTTGTGATGTCATGAAGCAGTAGTTTATAAGTTAACAGCAACTTTGTATATTTTGTTTAGCAGAGATTGTCCATTCCTGGTCTGATCTGATCCAAATGATTCTAGTGAAGGTGTATGGAGTTTAAAAACACAGTGAAGCACTTCCTGTATTATCACATGACATTACAAGGTGGAACAGAATGTTTTTAGTTTGAGAGAAGAACTCAGTCTGCTCCACTGCACTCAATATTCAGGCATGACACCCCTCTTATTTAGAACTCCATGCCCAACTCTTGCGGCCTCAGGTATGTTTGTGCTCAACTGGGAGTGTACTTCCCCCGTAAAATGAACATGAATTTCCTCGTATTGTCCGGCACACTTCAAATAAGTACTATTAATAGCTTTAGTTGGATAGTAGAATAGCAGAAAGGCCAAACGTGTACAATTGACCTCAGTACAGTACACAGACAAAAATCTGTCAACTGTTCGTATCCATGGAAACATTATTGCTTTGTCTAGAATGTTCCACAGTACAGATTATATCTATCATGAGGAAGAGCTCTACACTACATTACCGTTCAGATCTGTGGAGAAACACCCCTATTCACAGAAGGAATTATGGTATTTTTGAGCAATAGAACCAACGGTAATGAATGGATGAATGGAAGGTGTGTATGTTTAATGTCATACCATGGAACATTTCAGGCAAAGCAATAACATCTCCATGGAGACAAGTATAAAGCGGACCCTCCACCAGAAAAATTGCGCATTGCACCACAAAAGCTGTACTGTGTAACTTTTCTGCTAAGAGGTCTCTACCATGTGTCATTGCTTTCCTGGAATTTTCCACAGAATGGCATTTAACCTACCTATCTTGCATTTACATGGATTCTTACTGGGAGCTTTCCACAGATCTGACCTGTAATAATATATATCAGGATTTTATCACAATTCCTGTTCCTGTTACACAAGTCGTCTATTTTTTTTTTTGACAGCTCGTTTGCTGAAAACATTCTGAAGCTGACTATAGGAGGAGTGGGTGGGGAAAGAAGATGATACGGTTTGAGCACAAAGCAGCAATGAAAAGAAAATGTAATTCGTTCAAATGGACAAAGGTTTTACAGTGAAGACATGTGGCCCCTCATTCTTGCAGCTTCTCCAGTTCTGACAGGGTTCTGTTACTTATATCTGTCTGAAGATAAGTGCTACACTGAAACTAACAAACCCTATCTTTTAAGTCCACTCAGCCCTAAGTGTCCAGATGCTAGAATTACACCTTCTTTTGCATTGAAGAGATAAGGTATTAAGCAAAATCTCCTGTACCCTCTTTGTTTGCGCCTTAAGGTAAAAGATACAAATCAAATCCAAGGTTCCACCCACAAGCTCCCACATGACAATTTCACTTTCATTAGCAGGATGTAAACTAATAGTGTTGTGATACGGCTCTGAAGGTGGAGTGACTTGTCAAGTATCAAAAAATGAAAGTGAAACTTATAAAACATGTTGACACGTTTTCCGTGAATTTTCCATTTTCAAAACAATAAACGGTAACATGGTGATCTAAATATGTGTTTGAAGTTAAAAGCCCATAGTGTAATAGTGTAATAACCCCTCTTTAATACAAACATCAGACACACAGGTCATTGGTGCAGTTAATCAGTTTTCAGAATGATGCAAATCTAGGACCATTGCCATAGTGCTATCTTTTGAAGCTGATATCCATGAATTAATACTTTGCAGCAACATTTAAAGAACACATTTTCAGGAGGCTGTGATCAATCTGAGCATTCATGGTGCTGTTGAGAGTGGATAACTGAAAAACTGCTGGCTAATGCTAGCTAGCTTGTGACTGTAGTTTGTGTTTGAGGCTTGTTTGAGAACATACAATCAGTTCACCTGTTGTAGTCCCAACTAAGTCAGATCTTTCTGGTTAGATTGTGTTAAAATAGAGATTAGATTAAAGTCTAGGAGCTCTGTCAGATTCAGGTCTAAGTTATGGAGACACTGGCAGTCTTGTCTGCAAACATTATAACATGCAATGTATATTTAATTACATTTTTTTATTCTCCTTATTTTGTATATATTCCCTCAGAGCAGTGTCTGCAGTATAGTACACACTAGGGGGATGTAACAGTAATAGAAATATTGTGATATTAAATCATCAAAAAATATCATCGTGGGCCATCACAATATATCGAACTACAAGTCTCTCTGCTTAAATTCATTGTTATGGTGCAGCAACAGCTAAAAGAAGGAGGGAACTACATAGACCATGATGTTTTGCTGTCTCAGTCCAATTTACAGAATGAAATAACTTAAGCACTTTTAAATCTTACCTCTTTGAATTAAGACAGAACCAAAGGCTTGCCAATGCATTTTTAAAGGATAAAGTAGTATATTCACAATTTTGCCTATACAAAATATTTCAGTAAATACGATACTGAGAGATGCATATCGTGAAAATACAGTGACACCTGGATATCATTACATCCCTACCTCCCCATCATCATAAGGTCAGGGCTGTACTGCCAGACAGACGACCCCTCTGTTAAGTGTGATGATCGTACCCGTCATGGCCCAGTAGGACTTGCCCACGTACTCCTGTGTGAGGACAAAGCACACGAGGCCAATGCCGCCGTTCATGAATCCGACCAGGAGACGGGACGCTGCAAAGACCTCATAACTCGGGGCAAAAACTGTGACATAACCAAAGAGCACCTCAAAAAACAGGCCTGCAACAGAGAAAGACACACGCAAGGCCATTATAAACTTATACTTACAACATTTAGCAGTTGATTTAAAGGTGCACTGCAAGATCTGTGGAGGTGACTCCACTCACAGTCAGAATGCCTGTTTTTCTAGGTATTTTTGAGCTATAAAACAACTTATAATTGAATAAATGTAAGGTAGAGCTGTTTAAAGTCATACTGTGGAACATTCCGGGCAGAGCAATGACATCATCATAGAAACAAGTAGCTGATGGATCCCCTACGAAAAGTTACATAGTGCACCTTTAAAGTGCTTACGACTTGTTGGATGCCTCATTCTGCAGTTATATTTAAGATTTGGCCAAAAAAAAGTGTCAGGGATTTTTTTTTTAGTTTTCAAATTTTACTTACTAGTTGAAAATTGTGAAATCGCACTAGGAAATTCCGTAACCGTTACCCAACAACTATTTTGTACACGGGGCAAAAACTCCTCTCATGTCACGGAAATTAAGATTTGCAAAATAAAAATATAAGAGAACACATTTATTTTGTTGAAATCATGTTTAAAGTTTCAGAAAATTGTGTTTCGTGAGTAAACTGGGGCAAACTTTTATATAGAATTCTTCCAGTGTGATGTCATCTATATGGAATTCTCTTTTTCCCCAAAGCAGCACATAACAAGGGCTGGGTCTCATTTGTCTTTGCTCACTTCCTTCTCCTGGATTACTTTCCACGATTCTGCAGAAAATGGGAGAGAGGATGTAAACTCCTCACTGAGACCAATAAAGTTTTCTACTTTTCTCTGATGTCTGCCTCCTGAAGCCTCTCAGGTTTACTCCTTCCCTCCATTGTTTTCTTGGGGATGCCGCTTAATTAATATGACACGTTTTATTTACAGCTGAAAAATGAGGGATTAAGGAGAAGGAAGCGAGGATAGAGAGATGAGAAGCAAATAATAACTGACTTCCTGTTTCCATTGCTGACTCCTGTTCCAGTATCTAAAAGGAAAACAAACGTTTTTCCTGGAGGTCACTAAAGGATTGACATCATGTGGAGAGTGGGGGCTGTTTTCTATCTCTCTAAAGGTGCATTCTGTAACTTTTTGATTGGGAGTCTGTCACAGGTAGCACGATCAAACAAGTAACAGGTCAGATCTGTGGAGAGGCAAGCTCACAACACATTTTTAAAGTTATTTTTTAGCAATAAAACCACATTGGAAAAAATACTGAATATATGCTTAATGCCATACTGTGGAACATGCAAGGCAAAACTAAATTTTCAAGCTAGTTTCAAGCTTACATCAGAAAAGTTACTCAGTCCACCTTTAAGTGTGAAAAGAAAATAATAAAATAAAACAGATTTTGACCTTCAGAGACCATTTTCTTTTCAGTCTTTTAATATTATTTCGGCCCCAATACTCATGAAGAAACCCCGACAGTATTTTTATAGTGAGGAAAGTTAACTGCAAATTGGTTCAGGTATCTCTTAGCAACAAGCAAACAAGGTGTTAAAAACAGAGAAGTGTTAAATAAGGAACTGTGTGGGGGAGAGTAAGATCAGCTGGAACTTGCGCTGTGCTCTGATCAGGCCAAAAATGCAGGCTTATATCTGACTGAAGAGAACAGCAGAGAGGCAGAGAGGTGGCAGGAGGAGACAGGGGCAGGCAGGGGCAGGCAGGGGCAAGCAGCAGGAAAAGCTGGGCAGGCAAGATGTTCTGATAATTTATATTAGAGGAGGGCCCAAGACTTTTGGCCCCAGGGCCCCAAATTGCTGTCGACAGGTTTGCCTAGAACGTCTTATAGGGATAAACACTTATACTTATACTTACACTTACACTATTTATTTTGTAATAAATATGTAATGCAGTGCAGTAATGCAGTGGAGTAAATTTAGTTAAGTGTCACATAAACATTTTTGTCATTTCTAATTTTTGTAATTTTATTTGTGAGACTTGTTTAACACATAATAATCAGCTCACCTGTTATAGTTCCAGCTCTTTCTTGTCAGATTGAGTTAAAACAAAGCTCAGGTTAAAGTCTAATAATGCCGCACATACAGAGAAGAGCTTACAGTTGGCATCACACCCCCAGGAATGTTGATGACATCAGCTGCAATACATCAGTAACCATGCTTGGATTCATTTGTAATCTTCACATCCTTTTTTAACACTTTTGTGGTTTGGTTTGGTCTGGTCTGTCCTTAAATCCAGTATTAAGTTCAGCACAAATATACAGTAGCTGAGGTATATTTGTATTACTATATTTGGATATTTGATTTTTATAATAATTATGCCTTATTAAACACCTGTCTATTGCTATGTTTGCTACTTATTTAGAATCTATTATTAACTGATTACTGGTTACTCTTTGTTACTATATTACTATATATATTTCTGCATCCATGTCATTTCCTTGGTGGATCAATAAAGTTTGTAAAGTTAAAGTCTCAATACCCAAATATATAAGTAAAGAGATTGGGTCTTTATTTACCTGTCAAATACACCGGCCTCCTGCCAACTTTATCTGACAGCGGTCCAAAGATTACATTACCGAGCAAGAGCCCAGCAAAGAACAGAGACCCAGCCAGACTCACTTTATACGCCTGCTGCTTGATAAGAAACCACTGGAAAACACACAAAAAACACAAAGAGTACACCATCAGTCATAAATATGGACATACTTATTCATGTACTGTAAATACTTGCATTTATTTACATGGTAGATTCTCACTGAGTGTGACTATGTCAGGTTAGATTACTCATTGAACTTAAAGCCGCCACACAATACAGGACTTTTTCAGTCTTAAACGATTTTTAAAAGTGCATCAAAAAGTGCACACCACAGACATGAGGAAAAACAGTTTCAGTATTTCATTTAGTTGTCTTGTTGTTCCTTTAGTAAGTTCTTATGTCTAATTATAATATTTTATTTATTTAATTTGTATTATTATATGATACATATACATAATATGTTACATTATTCTTTATTTTGTTTTACCAAAAAAGGTTAAATACAAGAACAAGTTAATATTGTTTGAACTTGGTCTGGGGTTAAATATTTGAAATAAAAACCTCAAGATTTGGTTGGAGTTCTTTTGTCTAAAGTTCATGTAAAAACTACATTTTAACATCAATTTTGATAACAATAAAAGTAATTCTCAACACCGGTCTTACTTTAACATAATTTGTATGAGCAATTTTTTTTTCTTTATAACACAATTCTATACTGGATTACTTTTTTTTTAGACTGGCAGTAGTGTATGTAAATGTACTTTTTTATTTGCATGTGTGAGCTCCAAATGACTTAACAGGAACTCTCACCTCAGTCACTATGCTGTCTACGTCCTCTGTGAAGATGATCTGCAGGTTGTTCTCCTTTGGGCCAGGGGAGACGCTGTCCGTCTGGCTGAGCTGGTACGGGGGAGTCGTGCCCACCAGAACAATGAGCATAGACTGGCAGGCCATATACACCTGGAATGGATTATATGTGCCATAAATTAATGTGGCAAAACAAGAGAATAAGGTGTGGTTTTGGTAGATTATTGGCAGATTATTATGGCATTTTCTGATCTGTGTTCAAATATTGTTTCCTCATCACAAACAAAA
>KN488740.1:11235-23107 GCA_000787155.1 Scartelaos histophorus | reverse complement strand
GGGCGTGGCTGGTGCCAGTGCTGAGGGAGAGGAAGGATGTGGAATGTGGGTGAGAGTTGCTAAGTGAAGGCTCCTGTCAGCAGAGACAGATACAGTCTGAAATAAAAGAATCATATAAAAGACACTTCAATATCAATTTAATATTAGGACAAAGTATTTTTGTGATGAGTACTACGATTGCAATTAAATATGCAATTTATGATTTATTAATAGAATTTGATTTAAAGTTCACATTTTAAACATGTCCCGAAGAATCAAACAAAACGTCAAAACAAGAATCACATTTCAGAGCATGTTTGTACAGATCTAAACTACAGTTAGCAGTTTGGACAGAATATTTTGTGCAGGAAGTTATGGTACTTCAAATTTTTCACCTTTGCAATTTGTACATTTTTTCCATTCAAATGATCATTTTGATTTGATTGTGATTAATCTTGCAGCCCTGTTACAATATAAGTAGTTTATATGTTCAGGTAAAGAATAAATCAGTTTGAGGTGTATGAATATTGTTGTATTGTGGACTTTTAAAATGTATCAAATTATAAGGTGATATTTCTGGTAGAGGGTCCTATATTTCTTGTCCTCTTGTCTTATATAAATGTCTCTGCTTTGACTAGAATGTTCTACAGTATGGTATTAAACTATCCATCCATCCATTTTCTCCCGCTCAATACGGCTGGGTCGCGGGGGCAGCACGCTGCCCATTACTGCCCATTACATTGCCCCTCTGCAGGTGGTGAGCCCACAGGAGGGAGGGATTCCTTGACGGTCCCTGATTGTAAACTCTTCATTGGGGTGTTGCATGTTTTTGGTTGATGGAGGAAACCGGAGGACCCGGACCCGGGGAGGAAACATGCAAACTCCATACAGAAAGGCCCGGGTGACCCAGGGATCAAACCCGTAACCTTCTTGCTGTGAGGCATGAGTGTTGCATCGTGCCCGACAATTATTAGATTATGTTGAATTTATCCTATTACCCTTGTTTGCATATACATTTTTACATAGACGTGTAACATGGCCTGGTGACATGACCTGCTTTGTTGCCTTCATGGACATAGATCATTTAAATGCCACACTGTGGATTTTTTTAGACAAAGTAAAACTGTTGTGATTGAGGCAACCAGGAAAGTTACATAATGCACCTTTAATGTGCAAGATAAACACACTGGTTTATTTGACCTCTTTAAAGGTGGACCTGTGGAACTCTGTTTGATTAATTGTAAGGTTAATTAGGTTTCACTGTGGTAAATAGTGTTATTGTGGTTTTAATATCATTAGTGGGGTATTGTTTGTGCTAGCAAATTGTTGGTTTGTTTTTCTGTTCACGGGAGGCGTTTAAATGGTTGAGAAGGGTCAGAGAGAGGTCAAGGAGGAAGTGGTTTGTTCACTGTGGTTGTTTCAAATCTCAAAATGATGTAAAAAAAAAATTATAACCCATTTTCAAGCACAGTGTATTCTTACAGTAAAATATACTTATACAAAAATTCTGAATCTATTTTATGCCACTGACACAAAGCAGGATAATCCCAGTTAAACATTTTTAAATAGACAGTATTAATAAATGAACTAATAATTAACAGTAGAAGTCACTTATTCTACTCTACAGCGCAAATCTGAAATTATTACATAAAAATGGCAAAATGGGTTTCTTTCATTCATGCGGCTGCGTTGTATAGTCATTTTGGTGCAAATGAAAAAAAATCTGCAACTCTCTAGCATGATCTGCAGCATCTATCAGGGATGCTGACTTCTGCATTAGAAAAGTGTGGTGCCCAACAGGAGAAAACATGATCATAAACGTCCTCACAGCAAAGAGGCGTGAACCTGTCATTCTCCCTACGGAAGCTGCACATCACGCTAGGGAGTAGAAGATTTTTTTTTCCATTTGTACCAAAATTACTACTTGACACTGCTGAAGCCTATTTTAAGAAAATAAAATTACAGAATGAAGTAAGTACATTACTTGCTCTCATATTACCAGGTATGTGTAATCTCGCAGTCATGTGGTTCCACAGTGGTCCATGGGTGTGTACTGTGTGGTTTTATACTTGTTCTGATGCAGCTCAAGATCACTAAAGCTTTCAGGAAAGTTTAGTTCTGTTCTGTGATGTGACGTTTTTAGTATCAATATCAGCCCAAATGTATTAGTTTTTAGTATATTTTAATGCTACAGTATCATTTAGTACCTGACAACCCTACAAATTCAAAACAGAAGTTGTGGAGTAAAGTTGTGTACCAAACATCAGAGCTATAAAACTGTTTTAATTGGTCTGTGTAAATTAAAGTGACGCAGGGCTGGAGCAGCTGAATCATAAAGTCCAGGTTGAGTCATGGAGACGATTCAGTGACAAAAAGTGAGAGTTAAATCAATTCTAAAGCTCGGGAATCTACGTCATAAAAGCTGTTTGGGGGAAATCCCATTGTTTGACTATGTGCCCAGTCATCCCAGAGTGCCACTCATTACCCATCTTAAAACACACTTTTCATTTCAGCCCTGACTCAATGGCCTCTTTGTGGAAATCAAGCCTTGGTATTGTGTAGTTTGTTTGTTATTTCAGCAATTGACTATAATGGCTGTATTTATTCATTTTACTCCCTTCAGACCAGTGTAAAAATGTCTTTAAGGTCCAAGTTTCCATTTTTCCTGCAATTGTATTGTTATGTGAGTGAAGCACTGTTCTGCCATCTCCATCTGGTAAACTGTTTTCACTTCTACTTGTTGTTTGTAATTGTAATGTAATTTTAGAAGTGACAAAATCTGATATGCTGCACGCTTAATAAATGATACATTTTCAATCACCCAGCCACATGTCAAAAAAAATATATATATATTTTATATTTTATATAAGAAAACTCGCTACCTAATGCAAGCCAGGTCTGTATGTTCATATATTTTGAAGTAGGGATGCACTGATCCAGCTTTTTCTGTTACGATACTGATCTTGATACTTATATACTTATACTATACTGATATATACTGATACTTATACCTTATATCAACCAATACCAGTGCAGAGACTGAAAATACTCTTTATTTCCTTTAAACACAGACAGCATAAGGTAAAAAAAATATTAAATGCAAAATATTAAATGTTAAACTGCAACTGCAATATTATAAGACAATTTTGGCCAGTGAATTATCTTACTACACCAGTTTAAAGACCAAAATATAGGATGTCAGCTAAACTGATGTCTTAGAAGCCAATATTTGATCCATCAGAATTTCCAATATCAGCACCAATATCCAAAACTAGTATCATATCCCAGTTCTGTAGTTTGAAGTGAAAATGAAGGATTAGGATTTTTTCAATAAGATAACATCCTAATAATTCTTCTCAAGTAATAACTGTAACGCTGAGTTATCTTTACCCAGTCATTTACACACATTGTTTTTTTACCTCATCTTTTGCCTTTCCTCAGAATCTAAACTGAGGTCCTAGTTATTAATAGTTGGTTGTCTGTGTGGAGCCGTGTGAGGCTTTGTGAGGCTGGCCACATGCACTGGGAGCATTAGCGCTGTTTGCTGCTGTGGCTGGGTCACAGCGCTGCTTACATAATACCATTTTGATATCGAGGATTAGGCCAAGGTCCCCTCTGCAGACAGGACGCCGCTTTCAGGTGAAAAATAAACACCACCAGATTCAGATCACTGTTGATTTAAAGGGCTGATGTAATCTGAGGTGAACGAAGAACGCGTAATGTGTTCATGGAAAGGAAGGTACATGTTTTTTTAGAAATATTTTGTCCACTGTTACTACTAAGGTTTACAAAATACTTAAAATATAAGGGAGGAAACATAAAAACATTGTGCGATAATAAATAATATAGCGTCAAACTAAGCTTATAATGAATTGGCTACCGCAAAATACTTTTAATACTTCAATTAACTGAACTAAGCCTTGTTTGTTTCTATTACAAAGTGTGGTTATTCTTTTTAACTGGATAATCTGTGGTTTAAATGCTGCACTATATATCACAAAATTGACTTCTGTGAGCTATAAGCCATGTTAGAATGACACGACCTCCTCAAAAACAGACCAGGAGTTGTGTTTTGCTTCAGTCAATCAATCAAACTTTATTTGTATAGCACTTTTCATACATTTTCATAGTCAAAGTGCTTCACATGCAACAGAGGAAAAAACATTATTAAAAACAGGAACCCTCCCCATTGTTTCATCCATATATTCAGAAGTTTACACAGAGAAATAAACATAAACATGAAGCTCTTAAAGGTTACAGTAAAAATAAAGTCAAATGGAGAACTAAAACTAGATAGTAGCTGAGTAAAATAATGGTAATAATTGAATGTAAAACAAATAAAATAGTAATAATAGCTTCACACATGTTTGACTAATCCTGTATTTTTAGTCTATATCTCCAAAGCTCAAAATGATCTTGTGATGTCATGAAGTGGTAGTTTTCAAGTTAACAGCTCCTTTTACCCTCGAACACCTCGAACGCAGCACAAAACTGTTTAACCTGAATGAACAGGGATGGGATGAGACACCATTTCCACAGGACAAGTCGAGATATGAAAGACAAGGTTTTGACATAATTATTTACGTGTAAATTGTGCATTAAAGTTTCCAGTTTTGTCCTCATAATTTTTTATTCAGGGATTATTTTGCACTATTTTCTGATCCATGTTATAAGGCTGTTTCCTCACCAAAATCGTGCCTGGAGTTGTTTTTTGTTTCATTCACACAAACCTGTATATTTAGGCTGAGAAAACACTCTGTCCCACCTTATGATGTCATCTAGTAATACAGGAAGTGCTCCACTATGTATTTAAACTCCATACACCTTCACTAAAGTCAATTGGATGAGTTAAGACCTGGAATTGCCAAAGTTTGTTGGACTAATGGAAAAGTTAAATCTAGATATTAACTTCAAAGCTACCAATATGTGACATCACAAGGTGGAACGGAGCATTTTGGGCTCATATAGACAATATTTTAACATGGCTAAAAGCTCCTACGAGTCAATTTTGGCTAATATAGGATCTTTTATATTTTTGTAGCTATTTTCTCATGCGTCTCGTCTCTTGTAGCAGTTTTGTCAGGCCAAATCTTGTGAAATGAGAACTTGCAGGAACACTATCATACTATGGTAGAAAGCATATACAATGATTTCATATATATGTTTAAACTTTAAACTTGTGGAGCAGGTTAGACCGGTGCTTTTGCTTGAACAGTGAGAGTGTAATGTAAACAGTGGAGCATCTGCCTCTTGTCACTGTCCCCCCCCCTCACTCTCTCTCTCTTTATCCATCCCTTTCTCTTTCGCTCCCTCTCCCTTCATCCATCCCTTCTTCTTTCTCCTGTCGGCCATGTTTTTTTTGCGTGTTTGTCTTGTCCAGCTTCCAACCACTCGCTTCCTTCCTACTCAACATCTGTCAGTCACACTCTTATCTATTGTCGTCTTTTATGGAGCTCGTTCTATTTCAGGCGTCTCTTGTAAATACTTGTTACGTGGAATTGTTTGGTTAAAGTGGACGTTTTTGTTGGTATTTTAATGCTTTTGTTGATGCGTTTTAGAGAGACACACATAGAGCGTGTTTATATTTTTATACATCACTTATACATAAAGCGCCTAAGCTCATAAATGCTGTTTTAGCTTAACTATGTATAAGTGCAGAGCATAAGCAGGTTTGGGTTTGGACTCGTTGACCCACTGTGCACTTTCTTTTCTAACCACAAGATGGCAACAATAATCAATACCAAAGACACTGTATATAGACTTTTCTCGATAAATACTATATGAACTTATCGCTCAGTACATGAAAGATGTTTTTAGTTTGTACTTTTTCTTTCGTTTCGTTATTTTTCTGTGCTTTCTGAGCTGTAGAGTTTTGAATTATGAACTTCTAAGAGTCATTTTAGATGCAAAATAATGACTTCAGTGTTTCATTCTGTTATTTATTTATTTATTGCATGTTTTTAAGTAATAATAAGCATGCAATATTGTACATTTAGAGTAGTTTTTGGGGATTATCTGCTATATGGTTTGGTTTTAGTATTATTGTCTGTATGTACTTTAGCATTACACTTCAAAATGTGTTAGTTTTAATTGTAAATCTAATTAATTGTATATTGTGTAGTGTAACATTGTTCACAAATGTAGCCAAAAAAAGTATAATTAAGCTGCAAGTCATTTAATAGATTGTTTCATAGGTACATTTATCTAAACTAAGATTTACTTCACTGTGCACATTTTATGTCCAGGAGCAATAACATTTGAGACTTCTTAAAGATACACTGTGTAACTTTTCTGGTGGAGGGTCCATCAAATGCTTTTCACCATGGAGATGTTATTGCTTTGTCTAGAATGTTGCAGGTCAGATCTGTGGAGAGAGAAGCCTGAGTTTCAGAGGTTTTTTTTTTAAATTTTATTTTATTTTTAGGTATGTTTGATTTATAAAACCACGCGTAATTGAAAAAAATGTAAAATAGAGCTGTTTAAAGTCATATTGTGGACTATTCCAGGCAGAGGGTCGACATCTCCACAGAAACAAGCAGGTGATGGACCCCCAATCAAAAAGTTACACAGCACGAATAACACATTTAACAACATGTTTGAAGAATATTTGCAAATTTATACATAACTGAAAACCATGGACAATTGACAAAATAAAAACTAGGTTAATTTCAGCAAGTATTAGTACTGAAACAAATACATAATTGATCTACTACAGAACAAGAGTAAGAATATGATTAGAAAAGAAACAAGTACTACTACTACTACACACTCTATTATCAATATAGTAAAATAGTACATGCAAAATAGTAATACTGACTATTGAAATCCAGAAATTCTAGTATTGTGACAAGATATACACTAAATATCTGCAGGGGACAATATACCGCAGAGATTTGCTACTTGCGTTTATTTAGATTGTAATTTTGAGAGTTTGATGAATCTTTCCGTTCTATAGTTCCTTGTACTGTTCTTATTGAAGTAGCCTGCGCTCTGTCTCCTGAGACGGGAGTCGGGGTCATGTGACATAAACATTCGCAGCTGTTTTGAGAAAGTGGTCGATGACAGATCATAAAATATTCCCATGATGAGCTTTAGGACTGTGTAGGACACTAAAGGTCACCCCCTTAGCATTAAACACGCAACACAAACACAAACACTGGAGCTCTGTTTAAAGCATTATGCAATTCTTCATCTCTTTTATGTTAAGGATGTAATGTGTAGGGCTGAATAATATGATTGCGGTTCACTTAGAGATTTATTCTTTCATTCATTTTACATAGGAAAAGCTGCAATATGAACTTCTAATTTAATATTAAAAATTACACACATAAAGGTTCTATATTACGCAAATTGTTTCTTATACCTGGTGTGAGTAATTATTTATTATTAGTCTGTTTGCATCTCCAAAGCTCGAAATATTCTGTTCCACCTTGTGATGTCATGAGGCAGTAGTTTTCAAGGTAAAAACGATCAATATTAGTTCGTTATAGATTGGCAATTCCTGGACTGAATTCATCCGAGTGATAAATGATTACAGTGGAGCAATTCCTGTGTTACCATATGGCATCACAAGGTGGAAATGCAAATATGTAGGGTTTGTGTGTTAAACGTGTGAATGAAACCAAACGAAATTCCGGATATGTTTTTGATGAGGAAACATTACAATAGAACAGTAAAAATTGAAACAAAGAGGTCCCCTTGACAGACCTTGACAATGGATCCATCTAATTTTCCTTTGAGGAAGCGTGCTCTATATAATGTATGCTTGGAACCATACATAAATCTGTCTATTGTAGTCACTGTGACAGAGACACACATGTTTAAATCATCATATATGTTCGTTACACAGTGGACCCAGTGACTTGTGTCTTTCTGCACGTACAGGAAACCGTAATCCCCTAAAGACAAATCAATGGAGGAGATGTGCAACAGTCACATTCACACCACTATATTTGTACAATAGAGAAACTACACACAGGTGCTAGTTTGTCAGCCTGAAAGGAAGACATATTATGTTATATTATACATATGATTTAAAGGTCCTGCATTTACTCTTGTGATCTTTAAGTCATGTTAGAATGTTGTTACCTCCTCAAAACATGCCTGGAGTTGTTTTTTTATTTCATGTTTGAGTAACCCATTATTATGACTCTGTCCACATCTCCAAAGCTCAAGATGCTCAGTTCCGCCTTGTGATGTTAAGAAGTGGTAGTTTTCAAATTAAAAGCTACCTTTTACCTTTTGTTCAGTAGAGATTGGCAATTCCAGGGCTGAAATTATCAAAATGACTCTAGTGAAGATGTATGGAGTTTAAAAACATAGTGGAGCAGTTCCTGTATTACCACATGACATCACAGGGTGGAACAGATGATTTCTGAATATGCAGGTTTGTGCGTTAAACATGTGTGTGTGATTCAAACTAAACAAAACTCCAGGTATATTTTTAATGAGGAAACAACATTAGAACCTATATAAAAATAGTGTAAAATGAACCATTTAAAGATACACCATGTAACTTTTCAGAGAGAGATTTTACACCTTATTGTTTATAGATGTTATTTCTTTGTCTGAAATGTTCTGCAGCATTGCATTCAATATTTTTGTCATTGGAGACAAAACGGTGGCCCCACTCAACATGTAACATGTTACATTTTTGGAGAGAGTTTCTTTTACAAAAGAACCACTTGTGAGTGAGCAGACAGATGTTTAATGCCATGCTGTGGAACATTCTAGGCAAGTCATTCATAATAGTCTTTGTATGTTTTGTTACTAAATCTTTTGTGACTTGTTTATTTCACAGTGCCAGTATGTCTACTGTTTATGGATTCGTTTTTTTAATGTCTCATCTCGCAGATGTTTTCCAATGTAGCTTTAAACTACAACTGGCAAATGAACTAACCTAACCTAACTAACATCTCCATGGAGACAATTCATTTGCTACCAACAGAAAGTTACACCGTGTTGTAGGAATGCAACAATAACTGAGAAATCATGATATCGTATAGTCAAAGGTCTCACAATAATATTGTGGACCATCACAATTTATTGAATTACAAGTCTCTTCACTTCATACTTATGGTGCAGCAATAGCTAAAAAGAAACAGAGGGAGCTGCATAGACCATGGTCCTTTGCTCCATTTCAATGCAGAGCACTTATAAATCTTAGTTCTTTAAGTCTTGTCAAAGCATTTAAAGAGGAAAAAGTAGCAGATAATATTGCAATAAATATAATGTGAGATGCATATCATGAAAATATTGTATCGAGAGATTTGGATATTGTTACATCCCTGCCTTTGGTGCACCTTTAATTACCTTTAATTACATGTTGATTTCAATTCTCTAAGGATAACATGTATGTACATCCAGTAGATTCAATTCGTGTAGAAACCTTTCTGTGAAATGCATGTGAGTTTTAGATCAACACTCTCTGCTCTCAAATGATGCTCCTGGGTTTGCTTGAATTATGTGAATGGAAAATAATGACACAGTTTTGACTTTTGTTATTTCCGTTAACCCATCCAATCTTTGCTGTCTAACTGGGCCTGTCACGATAAAAAATAAATAAATAAAAAATTTGAAGTGCGATACACTGCAGAAGAAAATATAGACGATAAATGATAATACTGAAACTAATTTGTTTTACTAATAAGTTTTAATTTAAAGTAAATTTAAACCACAAAAAAAGTATTCTAAACCAACAATAATCATGAGCTGAAGTAAATAAATAGCAGTAAACACTTAGTCTTTTAAATTAAGGAATAATTTTACAACTTAAATCTCATCATATGGCCAAAAAATAACCACAAATTTCCCAGCAGGGCAAAGAAGATGCACACACGATAAATACTGAACCCAAAAATATTGTTCCATCCATCATATACTGAAAGTCGTAATTATGTCTAACACTTCTCTGTTAAGTTTCACATATATTTTCATGTCTTTCTGTGTTGTTCTGCAGGTGAGCGCTAATGTTCTGATCTTCCTGTGCACAAACATCATTGGGATCTGCACTCACTACCCGGCTGAAGTGTCCCAGAGACAGGCCTTTCAGGAGACCAGAGGATACATCCAGGCCAGGCTCCATCTGCAGAGGGAGAACCAACAACAGGTATAACAGGAAACACTCAACATGTACTTTTTACAATGTTATAACAAGAATAAAAATAATAATACGTTTTATGTCATCTGTGCATGTTTGAGTATTTAAGCGATATCCCCGAGCCATATTTGAACCCTCATAGCTGTAAAATTATGTCACCTCCATAAAAAATGGACAAAAACATGGTACAAAACTGACTTAACATAGGGAGAAAATGGATAAATATCTATAAAACCTGTTACTATGTTGTTTTCGGTGAATATGGCATTTTCAAAGTAATAAAAGGTAAAATGGTGATCTAAATGTGTGTTAGCAGTTACCCCATAGCAGTAAAATATCTTTATTTGTATGATACTTTTCATTTTCTTCACATTTTTCAAAGTGTCTTACATAATACCATAAATAACCATGAGGATTTACTGTCAATTCAGTTAAAACCAATAAATAACTGGATATAAACGAGAGGAAAGCAAAAGGAAAGGAAAAAAAGGAAAACACTATTTATTTAAAGAAAGGAAACATCATCTCCATGGAAAAAAAGCAGAAAACCCTCCACTTGCAAAGTTACATAGAGCACGTGAAAAGCATTAGTAATATAATTTGCTATAATGTTAGAAGACACAACAATATACTATATTTTTGTGAAAATTACAAATGATTAATGAGAAATAAAGCAACTTTTTAATTTAGTGTTTAACCATTATTACCAGAATATACATTAATTGTTCTGTCTAGTTGATTTAATTTATCTAATCCTATGTAGTTTTAAATGTAGCTGAAATGTCAAAATACCTGTAATATTTGTCTCCTTCACTGCCCTCGTGTGGTCGGTGTTAATACATGTTGGGACTTCCTGTTCTGCAGCTCTGTCTCCCAGTGGGACAATAAAGTAATTGATTTAAATGCCGTCCCCTCTGACATGCACTCAGCTAAATTGGTTATTCTAGTTTTTAGAAGGGCCTTACATTACATCAATGAGTATTTGCAAATGTGATGTTTCAAATTATTTTTAATCTGCATCCTACAATTGTCACAATGTTTACTTATTTAAATGACCTATATTACACAAAATGGACTCTGGTGAGCTTTAAGCTATGTTATAATGCTGTTACACCCTTGAAAACAGACCTGGAGTTGTGTTTTGCTTCATACTTGCCTGAGTAATTCTGGTTTGCAGGTCTACATCTCAGCTCAGAATGCTCTGTTCCATTTTGTGATGTCACATAGTGGTGGGTTTCAAGTTAATAACGACCCTTGAACCTTTAGTTCAAGAGATTGGCAATTTGAAATGATAAAAATAATGATTCTGGTGAAGACATGCAGTTTAAAAACACATTGGAGCAATTCCTGTGTATCCATGACTCATGTTGAACATTTGTGTTACAACATATAAGAGGTCACAAAATAATAAGAGTAATATATAACCCCTAACCCTAACCCCTTTTAATATGTAGACAATTTTGCACAGCATAAAATGTATTACACAAAATACAATTATCTTGTATAATTTTGTATAATACAAATACAGCTGGCTACATATAATCTCATTGATGATGGATTTTAACCCCAGAATCTATTAATACAAAGTAAGAAACTTAACTCAGTGTAACATAAACCATAGACTAAATAACACATTTGTCAGTACAGTTTCTCCCATTACAGTAGATTATTTGGATTCATTTATAATACATTTAGTTAAGTACAAACTTTGACTTGATAAGGGAGAAAGGAGGAGAGAGAGATGGAAGGAAAGAATGCAAGAGGAGAGAGTGGGTAGAGTGGGTAATTAGAAGG
>KN488740.1:0-11155 GCA_000787155.1 Scartelaos histophorus | reverse complement strand
GAGAGGGAGAGATGTGAGAGAGAATGAAAGACAGAGAGAGAGGAAATAAGAGAAAGAGAGAGGCAGAAGAGCAGAGAGAGAGGAGAGTGAGGGAGAGAAAAAACTTGAGAAAAACAAATTGAAAGAAAAAGAGACGGGGAATAGAGAGAAAGAGAGTGAGAAAGAAAAAGAGAGAGAGAGACATATGGGCTTTAAGAGCAAGAAATGAGGGAGAGATTGAGAGAGAAAGAGGGAGAGGAAGAAGAGAGACCCAGAAAGAAAGTCAGAGAGAGAATAAGAGAGAGACAGAGAAGTGCAGAGGAGGGTGAGATAGAGAGAAAACTTGAGAAAAATAGATTGAAAGAGAAATGTAAATGGTGTGGATGGAGAGATAGAAAGAGAGAGAGAGACAGAGAAAAAGAGAGAGAAAGTGAGAGAGGCTGATGTTATGAATGACATGCTGATCTGCATTTTGTTGCTGTTTCCAGGAACGGCTGCTGCTCTCTGTGTTGCCTAGGCACGTTGCCATGGAGATGAAGGCTGACATCAATGCCAAGAAGGAAGACATGATGTTCCATAAGATCTATATCCAGAAGCACGACAACGTCAGGTCAGCTCCTGTCTGCTGCACAACTAAATACATGCAAACACACAAAATGCAACCAGTCGGGATGGCAGGGTTCATTGGGTAATTGATAATTAATATTATTATGGTCAAAATATAATTGGAAGAACGTGAAATATTAGTGACAGTTTTAGAAGAACATTTTCAACACAGGAAAGTGAATACATGAATACGTACAGACATATAATAATGTAATGTAATGTAATGTAACAAATAGAGATGTTGTGATTATTCAGGTTTAAACTAAATTGTAGGTAAATAATTGTGATCTTTTTAGATGCAAAAACAAAAAAAATATATATAAAAATGTACACTAAATCTGTATTTGCTTCTGTTCTATTATTTTGAGAAAAAAAATTAAGAACAAAAAAACAACTTTGAAAAAAATATATTTTCAATTGAATTTTGCTTCAAAAATATAAACCTAAATGTAAAATGCTTTTTATCTGGTGGGTTTATGCCACATTGACTTTACATTATTTTTCAGTTAGTTTGTCTGTTGTTCAGACAATGTATAGCCCTATAATGTGTTTATAGGGCTAGCCTAGAAGGTAAAAACAAAACACTTATTAAAAGCACAACACATTTTCTCTTCCAAAGTCTTATCCCCGTTTCAAACTACATGCTTTGTATTAACAAAGGACTGGCTGTAGACATGGACAATTTGAAATGATAGGATCTCGATTCAGTTTAATTGCACAGCCCTGTACTTGTCTATATATATATATATATGCTCATACCATATGTCTGCTCTAGCTTCCTCTCAGCGCAGGCTCACACACTTACAGCACAGGGAGAGTGGTTTGGCAAAGTGGAGGCTAATTAACACTAGTGAGGGAATACTTAATCACCAAGTGCCAGGATCAGAAAATCCCCAAAGATGGAGTGCTTCGGCACATTTTCAATTACACAAGTGAGCAAAGAAACAGCTCCATTCACTGCACCGAGGCTCTGAGCTCTGCAGGGGGCACAATTCAAGGTCAGGGGCACGTACAAAGGAAACAGGCAAAAGTCATTGAATAAGTGTATTTTTATGGTGCTGCAAAATGGTAATGTCTCAATGCTTAAATTGCACACTCAATTTTGAACCTAAAGAAAATGTTTGATACCAATAGATGTAATTTGCAGCATGAAAAATAGTAGTTTGGTTAAATTGACCATGTTTTATACTGTGTCTGATATGTAGACAGTTCTAAAACTGTTTGGGAAATGTTTATGTCAAATTTTCACTTAACATTCTTGTTCTTCTGAGTATCTAGTTGGTAGCAAAAACAGCAATAAATAAAATATGGTATAAAATATATTCTTAGATTTAAATGTTCAAATAAAGCTTAAATCTATCAAATGAGCAACATTTGTGGTACTTGCGATTTCCTTCCTAGTGATATAAAGATTGTGATATCACAATAGTTTAATCATATATTGTGCAGCCCTAAATTCTGATGCGTTCAACATAGTAGCACATACTGATATTTGCAGTTATGTCACTCTGGGGGTGTTTTACATGTTTGCCTATGATGGCTTGTTCATCAGTTTCCATGGTAACACAATGCAGACAGGAGCAAACTGCCAAAAACAAAATATAACACATTTTCAGGGGCCTGTGATCAATATAAGGGTTCGTGGTCCTGTGTAGGTGTTTGATTTTCAACAAAAAGGTGAGAGTGACTAACTGAAAAACTGCTGGCTAAATCTAGCGAGCTTATGACTCTAATTTTATGAGTGAGAGACTTGTTTAAGAGCACAAATCATCACACTGGTTTTAGTTCCAGCTAAATTGGATCTTTATGGTCATATTGCATTAAATAAAAGCTCAGATTAAAGTTTAATTTGAGTAATAGAGCTTCAGACACAGCAGTGCCTACAGTTAACATTGCACCCCCAGGGAATGTTGATATCAGCTGCAAAGTATCAATATGTAAATATTAAATAAGTTTCTGAGTCTTTGTGTGTCCCGCAGTATCCTGTTTGCAGACATTGAGGGCTTCACCAGTCTGGCCTCTCAGTGCACGGCTCAGGAGCTCGTCATGACACTCAACGAACTCTTCGCCCGATTTGACAAGCTGGCATCAGTGAGTAATGTCACATATACTGTCATAAACGAATAGGAATCATTTAAAGAGGCCTATTATGCAAATTTCTACTATGTTACATGTATATACTTATAAGATGTTTTAATATGTTGCTTTTGGCAAATATAACCTTTTCAAAACAATAAAAAATAACATTGTGATCTAAATGTGTGCAATACCCCCTGTTTATCATTTTTAGCAAAAATTTTTTATGGCAGACAAGATCTGACCCATGACAGTCAAGTTTCCATATATTTAAAAGTCTGTCAAACCTGTCTCTTCTTCCTCAGGAGAACCACTGTCTGCGTATTAAAATCTTGGGGGATTGTTATTACTGTGTGTCTGGTTTACCTGAGCCACGGGCTGACCACGCCCACTGCTGTGTGGAGATGGGCGTCGACATGATAGAGGCCATCTCGTGAGTACTGACCAGGACATAGGTTACAATATTATTCAAATGTGACAATATGATATTGTCATTATGTAAATGGCCAAAAACATTGGCGACACCGACTACTGTACCATAGGTAGTGATACAGACATAGTAACCTGCTGCAGCAATACGAGCGACTGAAACGGTTTGTTAATTGTCATTTAATCCACCAGACACAATGAAAACAGTTCCTACTACAAGTGACACTGGGTGCAGCCATCTTGGATTTTATCTAGGAAAATTTACTCGGTCTCCTCCGAGCTTGTCCGAGTTCCAAGTCTGAGTAAAAGTGGCATGTCGCTGGGCAATGTCTTCGGATCTCTGAGTCAGAAGGATAAATGAAACTATTATTTCCTTAAAACACAGTTAACTTATTACACAAGGTTGTAATGCAAATGTTATTTATCCTTCAAACACTACTAAACAGATTCTTATAAATTAAAGTTCAAACATTATACCTGTAAATAATCGTATTACATCCAGTTAAAGGCTCAACCAGGATATCTGTTCTACTGCTATCATGGACCCGACTGTTACTCGACCCAGCAAATTTTCCTTGATCGGTGTCAATATTACCAACACGGCTACTGGTGCATCCCCGGTTATGTTATTTTACAGTGCTAAAGTTTTATTGCAATATCAGTAACAGTAATTTAAATAAAAATACAGTGGAAGCCTTTTTGTGTCAATATTATGTCCTATCATATTTCTAAATATGAAAATAGTCATCACTTAATTGACTAAAGTAAAACAAAATGAAATGAGTCCCGTATAATTTAGTATTATTTAAGCTTATCCATATCACTCACTTTGAAACTTGTTCTACTTTGGACACATAGACTGTAAATAGACATACTGTAGCTAATCTGCTTTCCAAATAGGAAGTGACCATGACTTTGCATTCATTTTTCTGTAACCACGAACCTGCGTTTTATTTCGCAGCTTTGTTCATTAATAAAATCCTGTTCCTAATTTGGAACTCGGTTGCAAATTCACTCCGACTAGCCTCATGAATTTCATATGATTGGAACTGCACACTATGGGTGACGTCACACACATTTCCATGGAGTCCTTTTCTTTGTACATTCTTTGTTTCAAACAGTCCTGGGTGAACAATTACAATGTATAGCAGTATCTAAATTATAATCTTTCTCTTCAGGCTTGTGCGTGAGGTGACGGGGGTGAACGTGAACATGCGTGTGGGCATTCACAGTGGCCGAGTGCACTGTGGGGTGCTGGGGCTCAGGAAGTGGCAGTTTGACGTGTGGTCCAATGACGTGACTCTGGCCAACCATATGGAGGCCGGAGGCAAAGCTGGGTGAGGGCCATTTAGATCACTTTATTCCTTTGCTAAACTAATATCTAGTTTAGTATTTAGTGTTTAAACATGGGTTGTTTTGCCAGCCGCATCCACATCACGAAAGCCACACTACAGTATCTGAACGGAGACTACGAGGTGGAGCCGGGCTTTGGAGGAGAGAGAAATGCTTACCTGAAAGAGAACAGCATCGAGACGTTTCTGGTGCTTGGCTGCAGTCAGAAGCGGGTCAGTGCCACACACATGCTATTTAAAGGTGCACTATGTAACTTTAACAGATAAGAGGCCCATCACCTGCTTCTCTCCAACAAAGATGTTAATGTGTTTGGAATGTTCCACACCATGAATGTTCTATAACTATATATAACTATAACTAAAGTCTTCAGGACATATATACCACACCATCCTACATTGTTTTTGTGAGCAGAAAGAGGAGAAGGCGATGATGGCGAAGATGCAGCGGACGAGAGCCAACTCCAACGAGGGTCTTATGCCGCGCTGGGTCCCAGACCGGACCTTCTCCAGGACCAAAGACTCCAAAGTCTTCAGACAGATGGTGAGACTAGAAAATCACTGTCCTGATCTGTGACAGTGGAGTGACCCGTCTAATCACAAATGTTCTGATTCTGCAGGGGATAGACGAGACCTCCAGCAAAGACAAGTGAGTCCACTACACACACACATTTGCTCAACCCAAGTCTGAATCATAGTTACTATTTGCCTATATCTGTATACAGATTTTTGTCCCCACAATATGATAAAATTCCACCCTCACACACAGACAGAGTAAAAACTGTCTGATGGTTTGACATTTATTGATTTAAGTAATCTAAAAGACTTACAATCCGGTGTAGCAATTCAGTTTGTTGCTCTCTGATCACATGTTTTAGTTACTCCTCCCACCGTGAATAAATCTACGTTGACAATATTAAATAATTTCAAATATTATTTATTTTTTCTTGTTTTTGTGTTCCATTATTTAATATTATTAACTTCAAATTATAAATTTCTAACATTCATTCAGTTACTTGAGTAGCAGCTTCCCCAAATTCCTTTTTTACTTTTCTTTTAAATTTACAGTACCACTACTTTGTACTTCTGCTTGAGTAATATTATTTTAAAATGACGATAACAATGAATATATTTTTTGACTCTTCTACTGAATTCTGTCTTATAATCTGATACACTTCACTTTCATTTCAAATGTCGAAAATGAATCGTGACTTATTGCAGACTCACATTTATTTCCAGCATTGTTACATAATGATGTAATATTTGCTTGTTTTTGCAGCCGTGGAGTTCAGGAGGCCATGAACCCCGAGGACGAAGTGGATGAGTTTTTGGGACGGGCCATTGACGCTCGCAGCATCGACCAGCTCCGAAAAGACCACGTCAAGAAGTTCCTCCTCACCTTCCAGACCTCCTCTCTGGAGAAAAAGGTCTGTATGGAAAACATTAAAGGAGACATGACAGGACAAGCTGTTTTATTGGTTTTAACCATGATATTAAGGTTTTGAGTTTGTTCCTCAAAACATGTGTGGAGTAGTTTTGAACACATATATAATTCATTAAGCACAGATGTTTTTGCCAAATTAAAGCCTCAGTATGTAACTTTGTAACACAGTTTCTTAAGCATGTTTTTTCGTATTTGGTTATTTTTGTTGAACTGAAAACATGTACAAATATTTGTCTTTACTGCAACGGCTTGCATCTCCACAAAGCAAATACTATTTGGACTCCTCCTCTTGTTTCCATGAAAATGTTGTTCCTTTTTCTGTAGTATACCATAGTATGGCAAAAAAAATGTTGTTCTGTACCGTTAACTCACTTTAATTCAGAATAATCTTGTTCTAAGGAACTTTTTCCTGTGGTAATTTATTAACTTGTCATCTCTTGTAATTTCTTAAGTGGTTCAAACTGTATCTCATATTTCAAAGTCAAATCTATCAATTGTTTTTATTTATTCTGATCTCATTACATTGTAATATAACAGCTTTTTTGTTTAGTTAATAATTCATCAACAAATGTAAAATGGTAACATACTAAACTAGGCAAAGGTACCCAAATCATGATCAGTATTACAACTGGAGTCATTTCAGCTCACAAAGATGTTTTATTTTTCTGCAGTATTCCAAAAAAGTGGACGACCGTTTTGGTGGATATGTTGCCTGTACTCTTCTAGTATTCTGCTTTATATCATTCATACAAATAGTCGTATTCCCACAGTAAGTACAAGACTCCTAAGACTATTACTATTTCACCATTTTCAACATTTGTAATAAAATGTGCACCCTTTTTTCCAGCACCCCAGTCATGTTGGGAATCTATATCAGTATCTTCATCATCCTCGCCAACATCCTCTTCATCTGTGCCATATATTCCTGCATTAAGGTAGTGGACTTCATCAGATACAAGACTTTGCTCTGTATGTTTGCATTACATTTCCTGTTGTCTCTTGTTTAGCTTTTTCCGTCCCCGATGCAGACGGTTTCTAAAAAGATTGTCCAGTCTCGCACTAACAGCACCCTGGTGGGAGTCTTCAGCATCCTCCTTGTTTTTATATCTGCCTTTGTCAATATGGTGAGTTTCAATCATATAAAAACTGCACTAAACCAAATCAACCAGTAGAGATCCTAAAAGTCATATATTACACAAAACTGAGTCTTGTGAGTATTATGCCATGTAGATATAATATTTTGGTGAAAATTGTCAAGTGCTAAGGCAACATTACTAGCTCCTTATTCAGACAGGTAACAGGAAGTACTAAGTGTAGTATTTGGTTAAATCTGTAGCCCTGGGTACTGACTGTCATGTTGTGCCTTATTTGTAGTTTGCCTGTGACACCAGAAGCTTGACGGAGTGTGTGGCTGAGAGCTTAAACTTGTCCATGGTAACACCATGTTTGATCCGCACCCTGAATGTGTCTGCAGAGGGCGGGCTGGAAGTCTGCCCCAACCAAGGCCCCTCCTGCCCATTCCCCGAGGTGAGAGTTCTTCTGTACTGTCAAAAAGTATCATCTACAAAATGAGTTACAATGACTTGAATCAACTGGAATGTTTATTTAGTAGTTTGAGTTGATGGATTTATTTATTTATTTATTTACTTGTAAGGCCAAAATTGTGTCGCTCTTTGTCAGTATATTTTTCTAATTTTAAACCATATGGGCTGTCTGTGGAATAAACTAACTTCTACTTAAGAAAAACATAACCTGTCATTACATAATTTCTTAATTAAAAGGAACACGGATATGACATTAAGTTGATGTTCATGTTCATGTTCCCTTCTAACAGCACCTCTCTCTCTTTCTCTCTGTGTGTCAGTATTTCAGCTACAGTGTGCTGCTGACACTGCTGGCCTGCTCCGTCTTCCTGCAGATCAGTAGTATTGGAAAACTGGCTCTGATGCTGCTCATCCAGCTCACCTTCCTGCTGCTCATGGAGTGGCCACAGGTGGCGCTGTTCGACAACGCAGACCTCTTCGTCACCTCCAACGCCATGTGAGTATTTTGAGGCCACTTCAGTGTTTAAAGTGGGGCTAAAGACCTAAACTCTGCTCATAAACACATTGCAATTAGCAATGCTATGCTAAACTGTTGTAATCAGAAACACCTGGCTGTAATCAGGGCGGTCCTGTGTGATGTCACATAGTACTTGAAATTGCAGTGCTCACTGGAGGCAGCGCACACTGCAGATTCATAGTGTGCACTTAATATACCAAAAAGGAATAGGAACAGAATACTCTCCGGGAGTGTTTTACATGTATGCATATGGTGGAATGTTTTCGCCAAAAAAGTTCTAAAACAAAATGGATTTTAGACATAACCTGCAAAGTATCAATTAATACACCACATACAGATGCAGTTTTTTGTTCCACTTTAATAAAGTAAGTAATGTTGTAAGTTTCTGTGGGAATTTAATGTTAAAGGCATTTTCATTCTCTTTTTGCAGTGATTTAAATGAAACTTTTTCTCAGTGGTAAGAAAAATATTCCTATAATTTGCTGTCTTCTTTTTAATGTGTATAAACTATCTCAGAGTTGTCTGTTTTTTCCTTTAGGTCCAGTTTCAATGAAACTACAATCCAGTGGTAAGTTTGCTGCTTTATTGTCTTTCATCTTGCAAGATATTTTTTGTTGTAAGGCTATATGTTTTTATAACTAGGTCTCAAGCATGGACACTATACAGTGACTCCATTAGACTCCATTATTTAAAAAAGTCTGAAATATGAACAAATACAAGGAGAGTGTAGAGTGTAGTGTGTAGAGAGTATACAGATACAACAAGAATTTTCTATTGCAACACACGATATTTTGTTCTTTGCTAAGAACAACTAATTGCTGTCTTCTAGATTTGATAATTGTTCCAATTAAAATGGCTGTTTCTATTTCATTGCGACGTATTGTGCAGTCCTTACATCATTGTCTCTAGTTTTCCCATATCTGAGCAAGTGCTTGTTTTTCAGCCCGTATGTTGTGACCAAAGTGTCGCTGAGGGTCATGACCCCTGTGATCCTCACTGTGTTCGTGTTGGCGCTGTACCTCCACGCGCAGCAGGTCGAGTCCACTGCCAGACTCGACTTTCTCTGGAAATTACAGGTACATAGATTATCCACAAGAGGGTGCCATCTCCCTATTATGACCCACAATGATGTCCTATTTACCATGATTTTGAACTCTCACTGACTCACATTCAGGGAAAACACAATGTGACTGATTTGAGATTTTTAGATTTGATTTGAATCATTCCAAAATGCTCAAAAAAAAGAAAGAGGATAATAATAAAGCTATGCTTATTTTCTTCTTTTACAATTTTATGACACCAAAACCTTTAAATTAAAATTAAATTACCATTCAAAAATTGCCCTGAATTGAAAAATAAATACCATAAATACCATAAATACCATAACATACAACATTGCAATTTCTGTACATTTTATTCTATTAATATAATTTGTTGGTGTATTTTACATGACACTTATTTGTTTGTTTATTTGTGAAAGGCCACAGAGGAGAAGGAGGAAATGGAGGAGCTTCAGGCCTATAATCGCCGCCTACTTCATAACATTTTGCCTAAAGATGTGGCAGCTCACTTTTTGGCCCGAGAGCGCAGGAACGATGAGCTGTACTATCAGTCGTGTGAGTGTGTCGCCGTCATGTTCGCCTCCATCAGTAACTTCTCTGAGTTTTACGTGGAGCTGGAGGCCAACAACGAGGGGGTGGAGTGTCTGAGGCTGCTCAATGAGATCATCGCTGACTTTGATGAGGTAGATACTTTAATAATGGGATGTGCTAAAATGGGCCTTTATGTTTTGGTTGTCAAGTCTAGGACAAAACACAAATCTACCATAAAATGAGCCATAAAGGTGCAGAACAATCCGGGAAAAATATTGTCATAAGATTATTTTTGCTTGCCAAATATTGTTATTGTGGTGGTATTTCAAGTGTATTTCAAGTGTGTGATCATATCTACTTGTTTTTTATTTCCAGATCATTAGTGAGGAGAAGTACCGTCAGTTGGAGAAGATCAAGACGATTGGCTCGACGTACATGGCTGCGTCTGGTCTGAATGACTCCACGTACGACAGGGAGGGGCGCTCTCACATCACTGCACTGGCCGACTACGCCATGAGGCTGAGGGAGCAGATGAAGTATATCAATGAGCACTCCTTCAACAACTTTCAGATGAAGATAGGTGTGTGGGTTCATATGGAAAATAGATATTTAAAGAATTATAATATTCATGTTTGTAAAATTGCAATGTGGATCCAGTTATTTTATTAGAAGTTGTAGTATCAATGTGCTGAACAAAATGAAACTATATTATGAATTATAGCAACATGATATAAATGTGGTTATAATTGTTCCTCCTCAGGTCTGAACATCGGGCCTGTGGTGGCCGGAGTCATCGGCGCTCGGAAACCTCAGTATGACATTTGGGGAAACACAGTGAATGTGGCCAGTCGCATGGACAGCACAGGGGTACCTGACCGCATACAGGTACAGTATTAAAAGTACTGTGTATGACTTAGGAGGACATCGTACAAACTATTGTTCAACAGTGTTGGGCACATTACTTTGAAAAAGTAATTAGTTACAGTTACTAGTTACTTACCCAAAAAAGTAACTGAGTTAGTAACTGAGTTACTACACTATAAAAGTAACTAGTTACCCAGGAAAGTAACTAATGCGTTACTTTTTTAAGTTAAAAAATGTCAAATAATTTGGAGTCAAGCAGCAAACAACAGATACCAGCATCAAAATCTGCAGCGGATCCGCTTTCGGTCTGCAAATCCGCCCCACAGTCAGTCCGCTTTGCAGATCCGCTGCATATTTGTTCCGTATTCGCTTTCTGACTGTTGTTAACCCAAACCTCAGGACAGCTGCTGTCACACAGCGGACATGCTGCTAAATCATCTTAGATCCGCACGGTGGACGCACTTTTAACACAACATTTATTAGATGTGTTACTATCAATGAGCGGATGTTCAAGTGGACTCCGCGGATCCGTTCTGTGGACACGCGGCGAATGTTCGGCTACCTCCGTTGCGAATACTTTTTGCTATCAGGGGAGGTTGTGTGTCTTTTGCAAATACTTTTTGCTATCAGGGGAGGTTGTGTGTCTTTGGTTGGCTCAACATGAAATCTTACTCTGCTTTAGCCAATCATCATTACGTATCCTGCCCTTACTAAAATAAATCGTGTGCCTGTACGCTAGTTGAGTGAGATGCCAC
>KN488739.1:607-17550 GCA_000787155.1 Scartelaos histophorus | reverse complement strand
ATAACACTTTGTTTCTTGTTTCCGTCTTGATTTTTGCATGTAAAAAGTGAGTAAAAGTAAGTAAATTATCTTAGTACATCTGGATTCACGAGCAGCTACTGGTTTTAGCCTCATTTTAACCGCTTTTAGCCTTGTTACCAGCCGTATGAGAACGTAATTGGCTCATTATGTCATCCGTGAATGTTTAATTTAGGGATCTCTCATGGGCTCCTTTTAGCTCGCTGTAAGATTCTGTCCGAGGCTCCGCCCACAAGCTTAAAAATTCGCAAAAATTCTCCGTAAAAATGCAAAAACATGACACACAAACCGTTAGCGGGTCTTGTGCTGATCGTCTTGTGTTAGCGTTCTGAAGGGGGAGCGGCTTAGCGTGGGGAGAAAAGGGAAGGGAGACTCCAGAGCGTCAAAAACGGAGAAAAAAACGAAGAAAAAATGAAGAAAAACGAAGAAAAACGAAGAAAAACTTAAAAAAACAGCTCCTCTTTAATGCACCAGCAGAGTGTGAATAATACACACAATTACACAGCTTCAAATCCAACTCATTAGAAATATTTCCAAAGAATTTCGTTATTAATTGATAGACACGGCCTTAAATTAAATACAGTTATTATGAGTCCGTCGCCCACGCTGTTAATTACGTCTTAATTACAGCGGCAGACGAATTAAACAAAGCCGATCCGGGGAGGGCGGGGTTAAGTCTTCCAGAGGGATTAAACGTGGGTCTATTTCAGGAAACTCTGCACAGGTTTTAATACAATAATCAAAAAGTTAGCGTTAAATATGGGTGTGTGGCCGTGCAGGAGCCGGAGAAAGATTCCGAAGTGTAAATTGTGCAGGATTTTTGCACAGAATTCCGGTTACGATCTATTTTTTTGAGTATCCGGGTTATGTGAGTGTCCAGGTAGACGCAGGATCCTGATTTCAAGGGTTTTTTGGGGGTTTTTTGTGGCATTTAGACTCAAAACTTCTCAAAACTGGAGCTGTACTGTGCATTTGCGAACTTAAGTAACAAAAACAGTAGGAGCAGTTGCGTTACAAAAAAAAAACCTCTCACCAGGACCTTTTAAGTAATAATATTTTAGACTAAAATGAAGCTATTGCCAAACTGTCCTTAATAAACCAAATTATGGCATCAAAATCTATAATTTTCATGAATAAATAATGGTTTATGTTTAATTCTAATTGTGCCCCATCTAAGTCGTGCAATGGCTCTTATGTAAACCTTATTTCTTGTGGCTTTAACCTTAGTATTTTCATTTGGTAAAGATGGTTCACCACAAAAAGATCTGGTTTAATACATTTTGTTTTTGCGCTTAAAACAAACCGACTCGGCGAGACTCTGTTGTATTTTTCAACTAAAAAACGCCTTTTACGCCAGTTTTACGCTCTTTTTTTATTGTTAGAAACCTGTTAAAAAGCCTTAAGTTTTCACATGTTTTTAGCTCATGTCGTAGTTACCATAGCAACCAGTCCAAATATTCGGGATACTCTGATGGTGCAAGTACACAGGTACAAGTACACAGTATCCTGGTTTCTGTAAGCGCATGTGTATCCAGAGTACCGTCATAACTGGCACTCTCCAAAATAAAACTCTTTACTTCCTGTGATTTTCAGCGTATTTTTCAACTTTTCTTCACAAATAGTTTCTTCTTTATTCAATTTCAATTCAATTTATTTTTGTATAGCCCAAAATCACACCAACAGTTATCTCGGCTTCACAAAATTGTTAAATTAGCAAACAGAGATGTCAGAGAATGAAGCAGAATAAGAAAAATAATGATAATAATTAATGAATAATTCAAAAATACAGAATGTTCAACAACAAGCAGAAAAAAACGGAGAAACCTCGAGGAGAACCACGGACGGACAGTTATATTTAACAAGTATTATCCCGCCAAATCAAGTCAAAATGAGAGAATCGTCGTAGTGAAGACCACCAAATTGTACTTAGGCAGCAAACCGATACAGAGCTCGTTGCGTTTTCACATTTTTTAGCCGGTAAAACTCGTAGTACTTTTACTTTAAACAGTGTGAGTGTATTGCGTAACAGTGAGTACAGTGTGAGTGTACTGTACATGTAACACTGCAATAGCCCCGCAGCCTCCTCACACAGACGTCAGACTCTCGCAAGAACTCGACGCCCTCAGCCCCGTCCCCGTTGCGTGAAGATGACGCCGACCTTTGACCTCCGACCCCTGACGCTAAGACACAAGCAGACCCGGAGTCGCGTTTTGTTTCATTCATTTCATCATTTGGATCATTTCAGCCGTGAAATTTTAAATCTCTACTGCACAAAACGCAACTGTTGACCTAAAAACCACCATTTCGTGACATCGCGAGGTGGATTTTGAGCATTTTGAGTAATAATAAAACTGTTACTTCAAAATAAAACGCAGCTCTAAGTCTGTTTTTGAGGAAGTAACGACGTTCAAGAGTCAATTTTCCCTTATACGGGACCTTTAATAATGAATAAATACAAATAATAATGAATAAAAGGCTCCTTACACTCTATATATCTGATGTATTCTCAGTGAAGATTTCTAACCAGGCATTGAAATCACTTTGTCCAGGCTGCAGCAGTGCCCTCTAGTGGCAGTCAGGCAGTACTGCGCCTCACAGTACAGTGCATACAATACAACACAAATGCAGTACTGTAAATACAACTGTGACTTTTTGTGCTTGAATAAACAGTCATTAAATCAGGTTTATATAAAATGTCTTGGGTTGTATGTTTAAGATTGCATTTTATAATTTAATTTTAATAATTTAAATTGTGAATCCATGTTGCATTCTAATGATGTTCGAAAATACTATTACTACTTAAACTACTATTAATTATTTATTAGCAAATCAATAATAGGATGTTCTTTTTTCTTCATTTTCTGGATTATAATATCGTCACCTTCCTAAAATAATCACCTAAGGCTTTTGACTTTTGACTCTAAGACTTTTTGCCAGAATTTCCAGATGGCAGAATTTCAATTTTGGGGGAAATTTTTTGTGTTTCCTGAAAAAATTACTTATTTTAGGAGGGTAATATTGAAAAAAATATACCTGGAGTTGTGTTTTGTTTCATTCACACACGTTTAACACACAAACTCTGCATATTTAGGCTTCTCTTTAACAGAAAAAACCCCGTTCCACCTCATGATGTCATGCGATAATACAGGAAGTGCTCCACGGTGTCTAGAATTAAATAATAATCCATTATTTTAGCTCATATACAGTAAAAAGTGGCTTAAAAACTACCACTTTATGACATCACAAGGTGGAAAAGATCATTTGGAGTTAGATTAATAAGCCAAATATGTGTGAATGAAACAAAAGGCAACT
This sequence comes from Scartelaos histophorus, assembly GCA_000787155.1. Lineage (NCBI taxonomy): Eukaryota > Metazoa > Chordata > Actinopteri > Gobiiformes > Gobiidae > Scartelaos > Scartelaos histophorus. Next base: position 14,220 of record KN488739.1, on the reverse strand, counting down.
CCAGGTCTGTTTTTGAGGAGAAAACAACATTTTAATATAACTTAAACCTCACAAAAGTCAATTTTGCGTAATATAGGACCTTTATTTAGATCATTATTTTTGAAAATGCCATAAAATCAACATATTCTGAACATTTTCCCCATTCTTAAATCTAAAAATATTCTCTCTCAACCCCGGGAATGCGCTTTCATATCATAGTTTTATTTATTTACCATGTTTATTTCGTTATAGCCTCTCCTTGACTTTTTCCCTTCGAGGCGTGTTTACTCTTTCTGAAATTCATTGTGTGTTTTGTGCGCGTAAAAAAAAAAACAGACTTGCCGTGAATATAAAATAATAAATCATTTGAAGGTGGCTCTGTAGGAACACAAGTCGTGATCTTTGTGAATTATTAAATGCGTTTAAAAGTCCTCGGGCCAGAAAAAAAGCGCCGTAGATGTTGGTTTTTTGAAGCCGAGTCGTGTCTTGCGTTTTGAGTAACTCTGATTCTCGTCCAAGGTTCCTCACACCGTGTCCGTCGTAAATATTTAATCGTCGGAATGGAAAGAAGAAAGCTCAAAGTTTACCCCGCACCTGGAAAAAAAACGCCGAAAACTGTCAATCAGAAGCAGCTGTTTGTGCTTGGATTTTGTAGAATTTCTTAGATTTCTCTGATCTGAAGGTTGGCGTTTCGAAACATAAACCGACATTTTCGTAAATCATAAACTTCAGCAGTTCTCGAGTTGCGATTCCAGCTCCCACAGGTGAACGCTGTTGCTGTGTCATTGGGCAAGACGCTTAACCCGCCTCGTTCCCAGCGCGTGTGCGAATTGGCGCGAATTTTTCCTCGATGTTGAGCGATTTTCGAAGGTGAAAATCTGATCATTTTATGTACAAAAACGCCCAATCCTCCAACGTAAAATACCTCGTAGTTTTAAAAAGTTCTTGCTCTAAATAATACTCGTAATATGTCATTTTTGGGGGCAAGTTACAGCTCAGATCTGCGGAGAGGCGACCTCACTCACAGCAATAAAAATTTTTGTACCATTATAATACTTTTTATTTGTTCGCCAACAGGATCGTCATAGTAGTAAGTGTAGTACTCGTTACTTTTCAGATCCCAGGTTGTCCACTGCTAATTTCTGTGAAGATTTTAAAACTTAAATCAGGTTATTCATCTTGTTTTCAGGTTTAAATTTAGTCTAGAGATAGTTTACTTGTCAAGACGGATCATTTCTCTACTTTTAAGTCATTTTCTGATAGATTTAAGTGTTTATATCTTCAATTTTGGCCAAGCTTTTTTGCAGTGTAAGTACTTTTTTTGATGATCACTGAAAATTTGAATGGAAATTAAGATTCAGTAATGTGGAATCCTTCAACGAAGACGTCTATAACGAATCCTATCTGCAAAAGCCTGGGTTTTGGAGCTTACGGAAGACTTTAGAGGGAGAAAATCAGCTATTTCTTTGTGATGGCAGCGATTAAATGTTTGAGTTTTGGAAATTGAAAACTAGTTTATTTGTTTTAACACGACAAAATGCAAAAGTCTACGTCAAAAACCAGGACAAAGTTTGGAAACGGGGTGTAACGAACGCACATGCACTTTCATTCACTTCGCACTTTATACATTTACGTTGCACTTTTGTTGCACGTATGAGATGCGCTAATTTGCACATATTAAAAATTGCACACGTTTGTATTCGTTTTAAAATATTTATTGAAAAACATTTTATTTGTCGTGTGGTTCCGGGAAAGTGAAGAAAGTTTTAAAGTTCCGGGCCAGAGAAATAGTCATTAAATCGAGAGGCGGATTAGCACTAGTTTTAATTCGGGTTTTCACTTTTATATATTTATTAAGGGTTTGGTTTTAGGGTTTTATCTTTTGTATGTGCGTTTTATTTGGTTTAATGTGCGATAGTTATTTTAACGGAGGATTTTATTTCGTTTTAAAAAGCTAATGATAATCGTACACGCCTGGAGTTTTAGTTGGTTTTATCTGACAGTATAAAAGGCGCCTGAAAACACCACTCGATGATTCTGCTGTTGGAGAAGCTGAAAGTCCTGCAGCTTTTTTTGCACTTTGCATTTGCCACTTTGGAATTTTGGGAAAAAGAATAAAAATTGTGGACCGTGCTACTCCAGCCTGCTGCGTCTTATTTTGTGTAGCTCACTGCGATCCAGTCGAGTAGTTACCGACACTGGGCTCGCCTACGACTGAAGTAAATGTGATCGTCGGTAAAATTAAGACTTCGTATGTTTGTGCTGATTGGAGTAATCTTGAATTTGGTGCGCTCGGAGTTGTGCGTCAGTGGGGAAATGATGAAAACTGAGGTACGGTTGGAATTGTTGAGTAGCCGAACGTAACGGAAAGCTACAATGACTTGGAGACAAAGAAAACTGGACCGATTTTCCGAGATTTTGTCAGACTCTCTACATCGAGCAAAGTCTGCAGGAAGTTGCCATGGAGACAAAGAAAACTGGACCGATTTTCCGAAATTTTGTCACTCACTACATCGAACAAAGTCTGCAGGAAGTTCGCCAGCGTGTCATAAGTTCCAATCTTCACGTCTTTCTTCTTCTTCAGTAAAAGTTATGCTACAATGACTTGGAGATGAAGAAAACTGGACCGATTTTCTGAGAATTTTGTCAGACTCACAGCATCGTACAAAGTCTGCAGGAAGTTGCCATCGCGTCATAAGTTTGAATTCTCACGTCTTTCTTCTTCTTCAGTTACAGTTACGCTACCATGACTTGGAGACGAAGAAAACTGGACCGATTTTCCAAGATTTTGTCAGACTCACTACATCGAGCAAAGTCTGCAGGAAGTTTCCATTGCGTCATAAGGTTCTAATCCTCACATCTTTCTTCTTCTTCTTCTTCTCTGGTTTCAGATGAGTTCGTTCAGCACTCGCGCCCTCACCCTGCTCTCCTCCGTGTTCGGGGCATGTGGGCTCCTCCTGGTGGGCGTGGCCGTCTCTACGGATTACTGGCTGCTGATGGAGGAGGGAATCGTACTCCAGCAGAACCAGACCACGGAGGTGAAGATGGCTCTGCACTGCGGGCTCTGGAGGGTCTGCTTCGTCGCCGGTCAGTCTCTACGTTTTCGAAAAATGCGTTATTAGCGAATAAGTGGTGCCAAATGTTATTAAAGCCCCATTACGTAACATTTTAGTTTAGTTTTTATGTCTTTTTGTTTGACCAAGATGTTTATATTGCACAAAAATCATGCTGCTGTGATGATGAGCGGGCTTGCTTTTCCACAAACCTGACTCTTGTGCCACTTCTAGAAAGTTACACAGGGTTGCTTTAAATTTATCTTTTATTTTTTAAACTCGTCAGAACAGAAATTAAACCACTAATAATTCAATTGATGGAGAAACACTACCACAGCCACTAGAGATAAAAATAAAATTAATAAAATGAATTATACACTAAGGACGTATCGATATCTAAAGCTCTTGATACGATATTTTCACCATTTCACTTTTGATACGATATTTATTGCGACACAAGTATAAATATGCAACTTTTTTGTCATAATGCAAATAATTAATAGGTAAAAATGTTTAAAGACAGTTATTTCCTCATATAGATTGGACTGAAACAGAGCAAAGGATCATGGTCTATGTAGTTTTCTCTGTTTTTTAGCTGTTACTGCATCATAACAATCAATTTAAGCAAAGATTTTTGATGATTCGATTTGACGATATTTCGGTTATTGTTACGCCCCTATTAAATACTGCCTCATCTGTGGTTTGGTGTCATTTTAGAAAAGTTTGAGACGTACTGCCTTCCCATTCTGTTGATATATGTGTGTGTTATGTGTGTGTTTTAGGTCCAGAGAAGGGCCGGTGTGTAGCGTCGGAGTATTTCACCGAACCAGAGATCGAGATCACCACAGAGAACACAGCCAACATCCTCAGTGAGTCTCATCTATACTCTCAAGTGATGTTTTCTTCTCTTCTTCTTCTTCTTCTTCTTCTTCTTCTTCTTCTCTACTCTGTCTGTTTCTCTCAAGGTTCACTGTAAAAGTCGATGACGTCTTTAAGGTCCATTTTATTCACATATTCCCACATTATATGGACCAGAAAACAGCTGCACACAGTCTGCTCCTCTGCTCTTATCCTCGTGTGAACTGCACTGGAGCAGTTGTTGGAGCAGCAGTAGTAGTAGTAGTAGTAGTAGTAGTAGTAGTAGTAGTAGAAGCATTTACAGCAGCTGTAGTACTAGTAGTAGTAGTAGTAGTAGTAGCAGCTGTAGTAGTAGTAGTAGTAGTAGTAATAGTAGTAGTAGTAGTAGTAGTAGTAATAGTAGTAGTAGTAGTAGTAGCAGCAATAGTATTAGTAATAACAGTAGCAGCAAGACCAGTAGCAGTAGTAGTAACAGCTGTAGTCGTAGTAGTATTAGTAGCAGTTGTTGTTGTAATAGTAGTAGCAGCTGTAGTACTAGTAGTAGTGGTAGCAGCAGCTGTAGTAGCAGTAGTATTAGTAATAACAGCAGTATCAGGACTAGTAATAGTACCAGCTCTAGTATTAATAATAGCAGTAGGAGCAGCAGTAGTAATAGTAGCAGCAGTTGTAGAAGTGGTATTAACAGCTGTAGTAGTATTAGTAGTATTAGTAGTAGTAGCTGTAGTTGTGGTAATAGTAGCAGTAGTATTAATAATAGCAGCAGCAGTAATAGTAGTAGCAATAGCAGTAGTTGTAGCAGCTGTAGTAGTTATAGTATCAGCTGTAGTAGTAGTAGCAGTGGTAGTAGCAGTATTAGTAGCAGCAACTGTAGTAGTAGTAGAAATAACAGGTGTAGAAGCCATAGTAGTTTTAGTAGTACCAGTTATAGCAGTAGTTGTAGCACTAGTAGTGATTAGAGCGACTGCACTGTTTCCATAGTAATAAACAATTCTAAACAAAATAGTTTTTCTTTTTTGAGAGATAAAAAGTACTCAGAGTGTCACCTATAGACAGGAAGCTTAAACCCATGAATACTTACAGAGTACACTCCCACTACTAAATATACAAAATAATACTCCTGTACTACTTCTTCTACTAATACACATATATAGACATGTATTTAATGTCTTATTTTGTAGATTTAAGTAGACTTTATGTTTAGATTACTGCATTTGTAAGTTGTTGTAAGTACTGCACAGTTTTAAATTAAACAGCAACATACTTCTTTTGTATTTTTGTATAATTGTAATGGATAATGCTTGTTACTTTGTGGAGTTATGGAGCCATCTTCTCCCATATCTGGATCATTAAGGACTCTGATTTAGCCCATAATCCTCCTAAAACCCCCATAATCCCTTTTAAGGTTGAAAGATATGCACAAAATTTAAGATGTGCTTTTTCTCAGAATTTAGACACGATTGAGATATTGATAAGGTTTGAAAATGTGTGGTTTTCTGATCCAATGTTAAACTCATCAAGATCCAATCATTTCAAACTGTCACTGATCAACATGGGGCTTTAATGAAGGATAATCATTTAATCATAGTAAAAACATGTGGTTTAGAAGAAGAAAAAATGTGTATATTTTTGTGAGGAAAGCCAATGTGACATGTTTTAATAAGACAAAGTAAAATATATATCTTTTAAACTGCAGTAATCTGATGTTTTTGTTGTAGAAATGGTGCGCACCGCCACCCCCTTCCCCATGGTGTCGCTGCTGTTCGTGTTCACGGCGTTCGTCATCAGTAACATCGGACACATCCGGCCCCAGCGCACCATCCTCGCCTTCGTCTCCGGGATCTTCTTCATCCTCTCAGGTGTGTCTGCTGCTCCACACTCTCCTGAAGCTGCACACACTGGATGTGTGACCCTGTCCTGATGGGCTTTAAGTGGAATGTTCCACACTGTGGCATTACTCTTATCCTGCATTAGGTAAATTACAGGTGTTTTTATTTCTCAGAATCAACTGTACAAAACATCTCCAAGTCTCCATGGAGATAGAAATATTCAGATTCATACTGCAGACCTTTACTAGTTACTTTAGTACTACTTTCCCTTATGTAATCTCTCAACATTTTACACGATGCTGTGACCTCACGTCCACGTGAGCAGATGAACAGATGCTCCTCTGTTTAAAAGTGATGACACGGACAAGCTGTTTAAACCAGGTTTGCAAACCCGTCTACTCCTGAACTGTGTGCGCAGAGTTTTTGCAGATTTGTGCTTTTGAGCAATTATAGGCTGTGGAAACCTGTGCACGAACCAATGTTGGTTCAATGGAGACTCAAATACTTGGAATTAGTGTGACATAAAACATCCAAACTCCTGCAGCACACAGACCCTCACATGTTTCAGATTCCTTCTCCTGCAGGAGGGTCATGTGACGTGGTCATGTGACGTGGTCAGGTGACGTGGTCAGGTGACGTGGTCATGTGACGTGGTCAGGTGATGTGGTCATGTGACATGTCTTTCAGCAGACTTCTTTCCTCTGAGGAGACCAGGTTTATCTTAAGGGTGACCTGCATTGTCAGGGGAATAGCGCCATCTGCAGTTCGACTTCTCCAGGACACCAGGTCCTCAGAAGCTGATAGGCCACATCTTTGTTTATGTGCTGTTATGGTGCCAACAGAAATGCTACATATTCTCACAAACAAACAAACAAAAAGAAGAAAATTCCCCTGTCAAACTCAGTGTCAGCTGCAAGACACGTCACCGTAACATGACATGACCTTCTAAAGCACACAGAAGACATCTGAAACATGTGACACATCACACTGGTCTGTTAAAAAGAACTTTTCTTTGGAATTAATTCAGGACGAGCAGAAGGAACCTCTCTGAAGTGAATATCCAATCAATGTCTGTTTAAAATGCAGTAAAGAGCTCTCTGCAGATTTGGAAATGTGAAGTGACAGTGTTGGTTCTGCCTGGTCTCCTCCTCAAACAGCTGCTCACACATCTGCTCCTGTCACCAATACAAACACTTGAAACATCTCCACTGGATCTGACCAGGATACAGGAGGAAGAGCTTCAGAAACTGCAGCCAGCAGCAGTTTACACAAACATCACCCCAAAGTGTCACTGAGCATTTTCAACCCCAACAGAAGCTCCAGACTAGAGCAGGAGGGGCCAAACTGCAGCCTGGGGCCATATGTGGCCCGTTAATCTGTTCAATCTGGCCTGCCCAACTTGAGCAAATGATGATAATAAACCTTGTTAATGTTTTATTTTCCCTGAAATTCTGGTGTTTCCCAATAGATGTTGCAATACTGAGTCATTCAGGTTTTATTCATCAGCTCTGGATGAAAGTAACAATGTAAAAGACACGGCTCAGCTGCTCATTTCTATCTGAGGAGTTCATTTTTAGTTTTTTAAGAGTCATTTCAATAAACAGTAAATACATGGGACTTGAAAGACACATATTTTGCTTTGTAGTTATTTTCACTTGAAATTCAAGCACCTGTTTTCAACATATCCCATGTTATTTTTTTCTCTTATGAGGTGGATTATCAAAACTCTCCTGCTCCTGCTCCTGGGCCGGCAATTCCATCAAACTTTAGCAGCCTTTGTGTCCCACGAGTCAAAAAGTTTGCCCACCCCTGGACTAGAACCAGTTTGTGAAGAAAAGTTGAAAAATATGTTGAAAATTACAAGAAGCGAAGAGTTCTATTTTAGAGAGTCCCACATTGATGACATCACATATTTCTACACAAAATTTAAGATCATTTTATGCTAACAAAACACACTTTTCTCATACTTTAAACACGATTTCAGATAATAATAATTCAGATAATTCAAATAATAATTTCTGTGCACATTGGAGGAGTTTTGAAAGTAGAATCTGAAACCTAGAAAGGACCAAAGAGGGAAAGAAAGAGTCAAACATTTTGTAAAATCTTAAAAGTAATGATGGTAACTGCGTTTTAGTCAAGTGTGTGTCCAGCTTGTCATAGGCACTTTAAAAAGCACTCACATCTGGAGCCCTGCAGCCGTCGGAGCAGGATTTAGTGATAATATTCAGTGTTCCTCACTCAGAGAAGAGCGTTATAACTCCACAGCAGAGTCCTTTAAAAGTGCCCAGGTCCATCCAGCTCCATTTTCTCTCACCATTTCACTCCGGCGGCTGCATTTCGTGATAATAGCTTCAGATGAGAGGCTCCAGGATTAGATCGGCCTCGCGCAAGTGGAACGACCGACATAAACCAGGAAACAGACTGCGCCCAAACTCACTATTTGCTTTTAGAAGATTAAAGTCGGTATCGTAAACGTGTCTGAAGAGATGTAGACAACTTATTTTCTTGTCAGTCTTTCCTACATCATTTCATTCCCCCTTAAGGTGTGACATGGATCTTTTCTGGTTGGGTGTCGGCCATCTGCTCAGCTCACTGGTGATGTTTTCGAGATTTTTGTCTTTTTCGCAATTGTCAGTAATCGTCTTGGGTGTTTTAACGGCCCGTCGGGAAAAGTATGCGGTTTTGGAGGAAGTGGAGAATGGAAATTTGTTAAATAAGTTCCAATATTACACAAAATTGACTTGTGAGCTTTAAGACATTTGTTAAGAATAAATCAAAAACTTACTTGGAGTTTTGTTTCATTTACACATGTTTTATTACGGCACGGTGGCTGAGTGGCAACACTCATGCCTCACAGCAAGAAGGTTGCGGGTTCGATCCCCGGGTCGCCCGGGCCTTTCTGTGTGGAGTTTGCATGTTTCCTCCCCGTGTCTGGATGGGTTTCCTCCGGGTGCTCCGGTTTCCAAATCAAAAACTTACTTGGAGTTTTGTTTCATTTACACATGTTTTATTACATCTCCAAAGCTTAAAACACTCTGTCATGTCACGAAGCAGTAATTTTTCGAGTTAACCGTGACCTTTTAGCTTTAGTTCAGTAGAAATTGGCAATTCCAGGGCTGAAATTTATCCAAATTCTAGTGAAGTTGTGTGGAGTTTCTGTGTTTCTGTGTTAAAACATTGTAACATAGATCAGAAAACAGCCTAATATGGCCATTTAAGAAGTCAAAAACATAATTTCAGCTTCAATTTTATTATTATTCTTTTATTTTTTTGTTTAGCATCAAAACGCCATGATCTACCTTGGATTTATGAACCTTCTAGTGTGTATTGCTACAAAAAAGGCACTTGGTTTATGGCATCGCCGGCTTGTTTCCAGATGAATTTTAAATCTTAAGTCTGTCACACACTACAAGAGAATTTGCCCGATTTTGGCTGCGATTTAAATTCTTTGAGTCCAGTGAGGCGTTTTTTTTTTTGTCTTTGTATGAGACTGTAACCGTCAGATTGTAACCATCAAACAACAGTAACGGCAAATAAAAGACTCAGACGCGAGATACAAACTCAGGAAATAGCGAAAATAATGAAGTTGTACATTTAAGCTGCAGCATCTCATCCACATTATCCATATAAATTGTCCTCCGCAGTGCACAAAACAGCACTTTTAATCCAGTTTGAGGATTTTTTTCAAGTAAAAAGCATCCACACAGCACGCAGATCGAAGTGAAGCTGTAGTTTTGAGACTCTACTTATTGTGTACTCTACAATCTTATTTGCTATAAAAATCATGTATCTGAAGTATTGTATCTAACCTAGAAGTGCAGCAGAGTCATACCTTCATACCCGACTGTAAAGTTCCAAAACATTAAAACCCGCCTGTTTCAGCAACTACCGTATTTTTGGGGCTATAAAGGTCACCGGATTATAAGGCGCAGTATCAAATAATATGTCAGTTGTGTCATTGTCCACACATAAGGAGCATCGGATTATAAGGCACAATAAGAGAAACAAAACGTGTGTCGGATAAATGGAACTTTATTCGGGTCATTTACAATAACTCTCAGTTGTAGCTAACACAAAAATACAAGTTTAACAGTTGGTGATTTGGGCATCAAACATGCCCGGATCCTCTCAACATTGTTCAGTTTTAACACTAAAATACAAAACCTGAAATCTGCATGGTAATGGTGGCATTTTGGGTCCTTGTACAGCACACGGCAGAACTACCGGTATGTTGCACAGTCGCCCTATATGTGGCCAACATATTACTCCTCCTGACTCGCCCACTAATACGTTATTAGACTAATGTGGACAACATCAAATCGGTTGGAGGTTAAACACAACCAAAGGTCACACATAAGGCCACTGGATTATAAGGCCACTGTGGATTTTTGAGAAAATGTCATGATTTTAGATGCGCCTTATAGTCCCAAAAATACGGTATTTGCAGGACTCTGAAGTGCAGCGCTGATCTTTTGAACACTTGAGAGTCTCAAAGCGAGTGGTTTTACTGTAGACTGGACACAGCTGATGTGGTCGTGCTAATAACTTTATATCTTGTGGTCTAAAGACATTTCTCGCTGCAATCTTCAGAGATTTTAAGTCCCATAAGTCTCATTTTTGTTGCACGTTTTAAAATCGAAAAATCCTGTAGTGTGTGGCGGCCTTTATTGTGGAACATTCCGGGTGAAGCAATCGTATCTCCATGGAGACAAGTAGACAGCGCTTATGCCAGAAAGTTGCATCATGTACATCTCGGTTACATTATGTAGCCAAGCAGATGTTTAACTTTACCACGTTGAATTTGATTGACAAGAGAAAATCGTTAATGCTTCTGTTCAAATGATTTTCTGTTTTCGGTTGATTGTTCGCGCCTGATTTCGTACTAAACTCTTCACTACCCGACAGCAAAGTCATTGAGGATTTGTTAGGGAACACATAATTGTACACACATCCCCCAAAGAATAAAAACTCCATTAAACTTGAAGAATGAGCTGTTGTACTTGGACAAAATTGATTAAAAGTCAGAGTGTAAATTTCCTGGCAAAAAAAACGATCTCGTCATCAAACTTTCAAACCTTGTGGGCTTTATTTATTTATTAATTATTTGTTTGAACAAGGACAAACACACAAACATAGATTCAAACCAACACTAACAATCTGACACAGGTATCGCAGCCAAAGCTCATTTGCAACATCAGAACATCCCCAGAACATGTATACTCACACTCACATTTGACTTTTTCTCTCGTGGCCTTTCATTCTGTCTCTTTTACACATTGTGACACTGCTGATGTTGGTCCCAATCTGTCATCAAGCTGACAAAATGACATGAAAAACAGGAAATCAGTTGCGCAGAACGGTGTACTTTCAGAATAAAATATCCTTGCACACTCCTGGTACTTTGCAAACATACATAACCCTTGTAGATAGTCACAGTATCCAAAAGCTCAAGAAAGTATCTAAAGGCATGAGAAAGTGGTCATAGTGTTACCAACAGGGCCTCTTGTACATGCTAATCTAATACCCAGTGCAGGTACCACATTTTGGAAACTTCCACCAGCAGCAGAGTGAGCAGACAGTGGGGCAAACGAGTCGCAGTAAAGGTCCGTTCACACCAGAGCGTCAAGATGTCCAGTTTACATGGAAAGTCTATGTAAAGAGTCTTCAGGTGTCAACGTGACACATCTTGAACGTTCTGTCGTCGTCACTCTGGACAATGTAATAAAAACACTAAAGTCTCTCTCTCGTCCCATTGGGCCATCGCTCCGGGAAAAGCCCAGGAAATGGCACCAGACGCCCCGTATGTCATGTATATTACTCCCATTTATTCACGATGTCCAAAACCCACGTCAGGTGCGTCTAAACTCAAATGCAATGGCGTCCCAACTAGAGGCGTCCAGAGAGTTTTTGACGCTCCAGTGTGAACAGATCTTAAACCGGACTGAACCTGAGCTGCACCACACCTGCACTCACTGTACACGGGAAGGGGGGGTAGTCCTTTATTTTAAAAACAGATGTAGCGTTTAGTGATAGTCATTATGTGAGCAGGTAGAGAGCTCCAGAAGTTACCTCTGAGCGAAAGAAGTCTTATTGTAAAGAGCTCTGCAGTGTGGACCTTATGGACAGTCTGTTTGCAAAGTGCTTCCAGAGCCAGTCCATTCACACATTTAAAGATGAGCTTTTCACCTTTTGTTCAGTACAGATGCACAATTCCAGGGCTGAAATTATACAAATGAGTTCAGTTAAGGTGTACGGAGTTTAAAAAGACAGAGGAGCACTTCCTGTATTACCACACGACATCACAAGGTGGAACAGTGTTTTCTGTTTGAGAGCCTAAATATGCAGATTTTGTGTGTTAAACATGTGTGAATGAAACAAAACACAACTCCACGTTTGTTTGTGACATTAATACAGATCAGAAAATAGCGTCATAAGAGTCCTTGAAGAATTTACTTTCCTTATGTGTTAGTATTGTGTCGGCAGTGGCTCCTCCGGTGGCAGGTGCAGGCGTTGCGGGGGGCACTGCTGACTGGACACTGCAGAATCGTGACTCCATCTTTAAACGCAGAGCCAAAGGAAAACCCACTCATTTAACTACCTGTGGGGACAGTGACATAAGACTGCAGCTGCCGTCTGCTTATTCAGGATAAAACAATGGAGAGACGCAGAGATCTACTGTAGAATGAAATGACTTTTACATCTGAATGAATTTGTACAATGCTTTTGGTTTTAGTCCTGATTATAGCACTAGCATGGTCCATTTTTGGTCTTGGTCTAGTGGTGCCAACATCTGAAGCTTTGGTTGCTTTTTTTGATGGTTTTCTGTTTCCATTTCATGAATGAATTAAGTATTATTTTTAGTGACCACTGCTAATTCCACGCAGTATAGAAAAGTCGTCTTTTGCTGTACAAGCTGGAAACAGTGACCAAGCCAGGTTCAAGTCTGGATGCTGTGCGCAGTCCTCACACTCTCCTTGAATTAATAATTTTTTGAAAGTGTAATTTAATTTCTAACATTAAAGGCGCATTGTGTAACTCACCTAGTGGAGGATCCTTCAGATGGAGGTGATGGAAAGTTTTATAGTATTATATTAAATAGGGCCCGACCAATATGGATAAAAACAAAAAACCTGATATGGTACAGATAAAATGGGGTTTGGAGATGCAAATAGTCGATATAGTGATGTAAAAATTAACAGTAAATCTTCAACTGATTCTAAAATTTTTATTTCACTTTTGAATTTTAAATCGGGCATATTTAGGCAACTTTTATCATTATTCTGCCACTTTACAGTCATATTTAAAGACAGTTGGGAGGCATTTTTGCATGACATTCTAGCCTGTAAACAAAGCAAGTAAATGTCTTTAGCGGTAAATACGTGCGTGCCGCAGTGATTAATTATTAAACATGAATGCGGATCATTCACACCTCTATTCACAGCTCACCTATATATAAATGTGTGTCCAGTAACATATACACAGCCACTATAGTCATTTTACAGTAGGTCAGTGTAAGAAAATGGCTGTTTATGTGCGGTATATCGCAGCAGTTAAGCACTAATCAATGAGAAAGAACAAAAAGCAGGTCAAAACCAACACATTTGCAACACTCACACAGGCAGCGACGTGCGGTCAGGGGAGGCAGAGTCTCACCAGTCAGTTTGGAAAAAAAACTGCTCAGTGTCAAGAATACATAAATACTTGACTATGAATATGAACTGTTTTCAAGAGCTTTGACTTTTTATCGTCAAGACAAAGAATCTTGTGCACGGAAAAGCACGTTTAGTGAGTTAATCTGACATTGAACTGTCTCTGAGCAGGGGCGTGTCTGTATGAGGGGGCGTGTCTGTGTGAGGGGGTGTGTCTGTGAGGGGGGGCGTGTCTGTGTGAGGGG
>KN488738.1:11395-43665 GCA_000787155.1 Scartelaos histophorus | reverse complement strand
TCTCTCTGTCTCTCTCTCTTTCTTCCTGTCCACCTGTATCTTTCCTCACTACGTTGTCACGGCTCATTTAACTTTTTAGCGCTCACTCTTTCTGTCGTTGTTTAAACATATTTCACTCTTCTCTTTCATCTGCTGCGCTCCTCAAACATCCTGCCTCTGAGTAACGGCCCTGCCCCCGGAAAGACTACCACTCCCACAATGCACCTGGAGCCTGACTGTCTAAACTACATTACGCAACTCTTTGAATTCTACATTTGTTAGACATGAGTCACAAATTGTTAATAGTTTTAATCTATACAGTGGATCATTCTGGATGAAGCAATAAGGTTTCCATGGAGATAAGAAACTGGCAGACCCTCCACTAGAAATGTTACGTAGTGCGTCTTTAAATATATGACCCATTATTAATGTTTTGGTTGTTCCCTTTTTCTATGGGAGTTGCCATATTGAGCTAATTCTGTTTTGTGATTAGAGCCCTGTGTGGTGTGTATCCAACTGGTCATGTTTTCAATGATCAGTTTAAGGTTTATTTAATTAAGAGATCTACAACCAATCCTCTGTTATTAAAACCATGTGGTTTAAAGCATGGGTTTAGATTTTGAAGAAATTGGTCTATTTTTGTGTTAAATGGCAAGAACAGGTCTTATATTACATCAAATTGACTTTTTTCGTCCTGTTATAATGATGTTACCAGCTCAAAAACATTTAATTCACACATGTTTGGAAATATACAGTGTTAATAATAAAGGATTAATCAAACCTTGAAATGCTCTGTTACACCTTGTGATGTCATGAAGTTGTAGTTTTCATGTTCACAGACCTTTTGCCTTTAGTTCAGCTGAAACCTGCTATTACAGGGCTGATTTCATCCAAATGATTCAAGTAAAGGTGTGTGAAGTTTCAAAGCACAGTGGAGCACTTCCTGTATTACAACATGATGCAATATTCAGGGTTTGTGAATGAAACAAAACACAAGTCCAGGTCTGTTTGTGATGAGGAAACATTAGTGATGACACTTGTGATGGCGTAATATAGGCCCTTAAATAAAAGTCTCTGAAAGCAATATTTAGTTTATTTTTTAAATTTAAATTGATCAATCCAAAGAAATCTATGGGAGATAATTTGTTCCATCAGATTTTGAATTTTAAATACCACCATAAAATACCAAATACCACCACCAATACCAAATCAGAAAAAAGTTGTTAGCATTATTTTTATTCTGAACATTAGTTGCTCAAATGTTAAGTCTACTTTGTCAATATGTTTCAAATTCAAAATAAAAATGTCACCTTTTACTTATTCACTGCATATTTCCAAGCCCTCAAATTCAACAGTCAAAACAATCGATCCTGTGTGAGTGAGGAGGACGGAGGCTGTTTTCTATTGGCTGTTCTCATCTGTGGGCGGGGTTTGAGGTTTTGACGAGGCTAATTCTGACCAATCAGATCGCTTCACTGCAACATTTCCTGTTACTAAATTATTAATCTTTACTAAAAGTTAAATTTTAATGATTGGTCTGTCATGATAACAGATTAGTGTGATATATTTAATACTGTAGTACTTACCTTTATTTTTGGTCATTAGTCTTTACCTGCAACCTCTCTATGAAGTAAATATAGACCTTAAAGCAGAATCATTCTAAATATTCAATATGTTGATTAAATGACCCTATGAAGCTATTTTCTGATCTGTTATAATGTTGTTTTCTCATCAAAAACACTGCGAATTCCCCCCTGCTTGTTTCCGTATCTGGAATATTCCACAGTATGGCATTAAACTTGTCTGTCTCCATGAAGACCTATGAGAGAATGTGAAGTTACAAGTCAGATCTGTGTAGAGGCAAAAAACCCCCCCCCCCAAAAAAAAAAAACAAAAAAAAAAAAAAAAAAAAAAACAATATATAAACTAATGCAAGTTTATTTGGTTTAAGTTTAATGCAGTACTATGGAACATTTCAGATGAAGTACTGACGGTCTCTCTGGTAGATGCAGGGCTCCTATATAAAGTTACACAGTGCGCCTTTAAATGATTTCAGCCTTTATAAAGATCCATTTGATTTGAGATTCATCTTGCAGCTTTTTTTTTTGCACTTAGTTTTATTATCATTAAACGTTATTCTGTCTCCAACACTGAGATGCCCTTTGACCTTCAGGGTACAATGGTTTCCACGGAGACGGGGTTGACACAAACACTTGAGGAAATCTACACTCAACAATACACTTCACCACTCCCTCATCTTAGAGGCTGTTACATAAGCTCTAGGTCCATTCATGCGGACTGGAGAGGTGGTCGGTGACTTTTATAATAGGATTGCAAGATGAAGATAAAGGTGTATTGTGTAACTTTTCTAGTGGAGGATCTGTCAAATTCTTCTTATTCTGTTATTGCTTTGTCTGGAATGTTTCGCAGTATGGCATTAAACCTTTCTATCTTCATGAAGGCCTGTTTTTCTAGGTGTTTTTGATTTATAAAACCAGCTGTAATTGAATGAATGTAAGTTAGAGCAGTTTAATGGTTTTAGTATCGATACACATTCAAGTATCTACTAGCTGTCGATCTGATCTGATTTTCGATATTTTTGACAACATTTCTGTCTTATTCTCAGGCCTGTAGTCCTTTATTGATATTTTAGATTATAGAGATTTAAATGGCTGAAGATTTGTTATTTTTTTGGGGGTTATGTCTTAAAAAACAGATTAAACTCACAAGTTGATTCACAAGTCTTTAAATAAATACATTGTTTCTAAGTACTTTTTCCTGTATAAATAGTTATTTTTGCATAAACTCCTGCGCAGGTCTTGGGAGTCCTGACTTCAGATTGTGATTTATTTGATTTGATTTTATTGGTTAAATGGTGTCACTGTGTTCTTTCTTCAAATAGCTGTTATCTGGAGGTGGATTAAAATGTATCCGACTGGTCTCTTTACTCGCTATTTGGGAGTTTGCAAAAATGTGGTGTATTTAGCTAAAATCTGTTAAGATCTATTACCTGCTCATCGCCATGGAAATGTTATTGCTTTGTCTAGAATAGTATAAATTAAACTTTAAATCTATCACAAGAAGAGCAGGTTATAGCACTGCGCTACATTACAGATCAGATCTGTGGAGAGTCGCCCCTATTCACAGAAGGCATTATTGTATTTTTGAGCAACAGAGCTAGATGGAAATGTTTAAAGTCATACCATGGAACATTCCAGGCAAAGCAATAATGTCTCAATAGAGACAAGCAGGTAGCATAAAAAAAAAATTCACATGGACAGTTAGTTACATGCACTTGAAATATTACCAGTATTGTTAAATTACTCACACTGACGAAAACACATTATTATTAACACAGCATAATATGAGTCCTTTAAATACTGGTTGTTGTAAGAAATGTTCTGGGGACAAAAATGTGAAATGAAGTTCTACTTCAGCTGGACCCCCTTGTTTCTTGTTTCCTTATTTTTTTGCGTTTGTCTTTTAGACTCGAAGGCCATCGTGGATGGGAACCTGAAGCTGATCCTGGGTCTGGTCTGGACCCTGATCCTGCACTACTCCATCTCTATGCCTGTGTGGGAGGGGGAGGAGGAGGTCTGTGCTCTCACATTATTACATCTTACTAAAGGTGCACATGGTGGTGGATTCCAAACCTGAAACGTTTCACAATGCACCTTTTAATAAAGTTTATTGCCATACTATGGGAGATCCAAGACCATGCAGTGACTTGGATCTGTACTAAGGTGAAGTTCCTTCCACCAAAAAGTGATTTGGTGCACCCAGGCTTCAGAGACAACAATGAGCTGAAATGTGCCTGTACTTGTCTTGGCTGAGGTTTAAGTCTAAAATAAAACACAAATGGACCATAAAATGAACCACACCTTTTTACAGATTAGATTACACTAGACTTTGACTCTTTTTTTTTTTTTTTTTTTTAAACACTTAAATACTTTTAATTATAGTCTTGATAGTTCTAATTTTCTATATCCTCAAAACAACAGTTGTGATTTTATACCTTTTTTTGAGTGCAGCTTCATCATCATCATTATAAACTACAGTATAAACTGTCTGTTTTATTTACAGTCTGAGTCCAAGACCCCGAAGCAGCGTCTTTTGGGCTGGATTCAGAACAAAGTGCCCGATCTGCCCATCACCAACTTCAGTCAGGACTGGAGAGACGGAAAGGCCCTGGGAGCTCTGGTGGACAGCTGTGCTCCAGGTAACCTCCACATATGTGTCAGATACACTGAGAAATGCATTATGGGTCAGGGGTCTACAGTACAAACCTCATATCAAACCTTCACAAGCAGCTTCTTAAATAATCACACTCTTGTGCTAGTTTAGAAGTTTATATTTCAGTCTGTTAGTCCCCAGAACATGTTTACAGTGACTTCATCAGGATTTTAAGTAATGATTGTTAGTCTAATTGCAGAATTGTACAGAACAATTTTAAATATTTAATAAAAATACAGGTTTATAGATGTTGTACAAATTATAAACATTTAACATGATAGAAATTGTAGGTGTAATTGTACAGTTACAGAAATGACCTGACCTGGACTAATGATACAGTATGCCATAATGATACTGTGTGTGTGATATTGTATCACTTTTATTATGACTCTTTGACCTGTGCCTTGTTTCAGGCCTGTGTCCGGACTGGGAGACCTGGGACTCAGTGAAACCAGTGGAGAACGCCACAGAGGCCATGCAGCTGGCAGACGACTGGCTCGGCATCCCCCAGGTCTGTGTCTCCAAACACCACTTCATACTTAAGAAGTACACCTAGAGCTGTAAGATCCAGAACCAACTTCTGATGGCTCAGACATTTCATACTTCATCATAAGTTCTCCACCAGTTCCCCCACAACTGTGGTCATGTTGTTGCTCTGGAGATTGTCATAGTATTATATGTTAATTACAAGGGATGAATTTTTGTATCTTAATTTCGCTTTACAAGTAGCCACGCCCACTTTGAAAATCCAGCCAATCACAGCTCAGCCGACGTGCAGAACAGGAGCTGTGAGGCAGCTGGAGATGTAAGAGCAAACTTCTTCTAATGTTTGAACTGGTTTAGGACTTAAACATGTAACAATGGAGAGATAAGACAGGCGTGTTTGTTTTTCCCTGAGAGAGAAAGTCAGACACAGCCCCACACTGAGGCACTTATAGTGAATAAGTGACCATGGCCTATTCTAATGCAAAACCAAATATGCAGCTGAACAATGTGCGAAGAATGCACAGGTACAGCCAGGAAAAAGGAAAAGCTCCCCTCAGTAATTTGTAGAATTTACCTAAAGGTCAAAGGTCATAGTTCAGAGTTTCCTGTTTTTGCTGCAAAGGAAGTTGGGAATTGCAGTTTATTTCCTTATGTTTAAAACTAGCCTTAAAGCGTATGGTCATTTAGAAGAGCCAAGCCAAAGTTCGATGTGTCCATAATATTAACATGGCCTACGCCTGTGGACCCACTGTAAACCTGAGCTCTTGGTTTAACACTTTGTTCATTACAACATTACTTTGTGCAAATGCCGTATTGTTCTTGTGTCTGTTATATACTTATAAGTAGGACACCTGTAGATCATTATTATAATCTAGACATTTTAAATCAAAATATTGGTAATAATGAAGTAAACCTATTCAAATCATTTCTCATAAGCATTATCATAATAATTTAATAACAACAGCATTTTACAGGATGTCCTCATTGATGATGATATCATTTTGTGTTTTTCAGGTGATCGCTCCAGAGGAGATCATCGACCCCAGTGTAGACGAACAGTCCGTGATGACCTACCTGTCCCAGTTTCCAAAAGCCAAACTCAAACCTGGAGCTCCCCTCAAACCCAAACTCAACCCTAAAAAGGCTCGTGCTTACGGACCAGGTAACAGCCAAACACATCACCATCTTTGTCTCATCTCCACAACAATCTAAGGCCGATGAGTCTGAAGGACCAAGTGGAGCCTCAAATAGAAGCAGCTACACATTCACCTGATCATTTTCATTAAAGCAAGAAAGAAAAGTGGAAAAATATAAATGTAGAAATATACTTATAAGTGGAAAAATAAAGGGTTTTATTAAGACTAATAATTAAATAATATACAATTGTAAATAAATAAAAGTCAAAATAAATACATGTATTGATATTATATCAGAAGTGAAAAGGCTGGATCAGCGCCTCCCTGATCAACACTAAATCACTCGCTCCTAATTTGGTGTCATTATTGCTCTATCTGCATTTCCAAAGGTGTAATAATTACCATGTTTTCAAAAAAAAATATTGTTGTGTGATGTTTTTTGCTTCCTGTTTGAAAGTTCATTAGTGACAAAAGCAGGAAGTGAGAACAATAGTGAGCAGAGGGCCGTGTGCAGAGGTCACCTCCTGCCCGAGTCCCACAGTGTGGCCCCATATTGAGGAATTGAACTGTCCAACTTTTCTGCTGGAGGATCTGCTACCTGCTCGTTTCCATGGAGATGTTTTGGCTTTGCCTGGAATGTTCCATGCTATGACATATATCCATATCCATCCTTATTCATTATTCATTACGGGGGATTCTACTGTTCAAAAACACAATAATTCCTTCTGTGAATAGTGGCGCCGCTCCACAGACCTGAGTTGCAATGTGCTAGGCATGCACTACTAGCACTACACTACTGTAACCTGCTTGTAACCCTTGTGATTGATCATCTAAATAATTAAATCTATACTGTGGAACATTCTAGACAAAGCAGTAATCTTTCCATGGCGACAAGCAGGTGAAAACCCAAACTGGTTCTTTTTAAACTTTTTTTTAATTAATGTTTACAGTGGTCCAAAGTTCTTCCTGACTTACATAATGCATTCAGAGCATTCTAATTGTTCACCACGATGAGTTTATTAGCACTTTTTACAACTTTCAAAGACCCGATCAGAGTTTGGCTGCCACTCTAATGCTAACAGCAACTAGCATGCTATACGATTACATTCAGACGCCGTTCAACAGACTTATTTTAACCTCAAGAACTGCTTTTACAATATATCTGAGAAAAATGTGTCTTGCCCAGGTACAAACACATGGGATAAAATATGGTACAAGGTCATCTCCGGCTTTTACTGCAACACCTGTAATTGAGTTTAATGCCGAGCTGTGGAACATTCTTGACAAAGTAAAAAAATCTGGTGAAAGGTGATGGACTCTACTTAGTGCCCCTTAAATGATTCCTTTTAAAGCCTAAATATATACACTTCCATTGGTATACACACATGTTTGAGTAATCCTTTAGAATATCTCCAAAGCGTCAAATGCTCATTTCCACCTCGTGATGTCATGTGGTGGAGGTTTTCAGTTTTTCATCGGCTGCCTTTTTACCTTTAAGTTCAGTAGCGATTAGCAATTCCAAGACTGAAATTATCCAAATTCTAGTGAAGGTGTATGGAGTTTAAAAACACAGTGAAGCAGTTTATGTATTACCACATGACATCACAAGGTGGAATGGAGTGTTTTCAGTTTCACAACTCGGCCTAAATGTGCAGGATTTGTGCGTTAAACATATGTGAATGAAACAAACTCCAGGTATGTTTTTGATTAGGAAATGACATTATAACACAGATCAGAAAATAGGGTCATATGAGGCTTTTTAATCCTAAATCTAACTTATTTTAGGCATCGAGCCGACTGGAAACCGAGTCCTCCGTCCTGCCATCTTCACTGTGGACACATTCAGCGCCGGGCAGGGTCATGTGACCGTGTACCTCCACCATCCAGACGGCACCAGGGAGGAGGTGAGGCGGCAAAATGGCTTCACACTGGGGTTAAATGCACTTGATTCATTTAAAGGATTAACTGAGAAATACGTTTTGTTTTTAGCTGAAGCCAGAGATGAACGAAGGGAAGAAAACCTACACTGTCACTTACATCCCTCAGGTCACGGGCACACACAAGGTACCAACAAATGAGCTAAATCTGTAATGGAATAATATCATGGATAAAAGAAGTGAGCGACTAACAGTGAAGATGTACCGGGCCTAGGCCTGTAAGATGAATTGTAATGGAATAAAAAATACAATTAGGATGTACAGACGCAATTAGCAAACCGCAAAGGCTGCAAAATACCATCATTTACCCCCAAACAACAAAATAGCAAAGTCTTTAGCTACATTTTTCTAACCCTGTTATTTAGCTCTGTACAAATATGTTCTGAAATACCTCGTACATTCATAGGCTTTATTCAGTCTTTTTTTTCAATGCTCCGTTTAAAAAAAGTGTATTGAATGTGAACTTTTAACTTGATTGTAACATGTCTTCAAGCTCACAAGAGTAAATTTCTCGTAATACCTATAAAACATAAATTGCAAATCTACGAAAAATCTTAAATCAGAAAATCAGAAAAAATGCAATTAGATCTTATTAGAATTGTTTAGCTCTACTGTAAATGGTCAAATCGACTTTATCTGTAACTATGCTCATCACCACAGCTGCCCTAGGAGTAACTGAAGCAAGACACACACCACAGTCATACAAAGCAATAGGTGAAGTATCTTGCTTAAGGACACATCAAAAGGACGCACTAGGGCCACCACTGCCACATGCAGGACCTGGTATTCCCAGCGGTCTCCCATTCATGTACTAACCAGCCTCAGCCCCGCTTAGCTTCAGAGATTAAACAAGATCAAGGCATTCTCGAGATCGTACGGTCATAAGTTAAAGTGGGACTAAAGCTATAAGGAAGGCAAGGCGAGTTTATTTGTGTAGCACTTTACAAAATAAAGACATTATAATCACAGTACAAACAAATCAAAACATAACAGGAACATTGTGATAGGTTGAACAGGTCACCACACAGGAAAACTCCGCCCCTGCCGCCAGGTGTTTGTATCAGACACACCAGCTGTGATCAGGGCAGTCTTTGTGATGTCACCAACTACTTGAAATTGCAGAGGTCAATGAGGGCAGCACACACTTGGATTCAGACGTTTTTGACCAGAAACCAGCTAATCTATCTAGTTTTACTAAAATTTCCATAGGAATATATAGGATTAATAGTTAATCTGATTAAACCTTATACTGTTATATTACAGTTTAGTAGCAAATGCAGATTAGCTGCATTGTGTAACTTTTCTGGTGGAGGGTCCATCAAAAGTTTCTCCATGAAGATATTGCTGCTTTTGAATGTTCCACAGTGTGGCATTAAACCTTTCTATTTTCATGGAGATGAAATCAGACCAAGCTGCAGGTCACATCTGTGGAGATGCAACCTGGCTCACAATCAGAATACCTGTTTTTCTAAGTATTTTGAGTTATAAAAAGACCTTAAATTTAATACATGTATGGTAAGGATTAATGTCATACTGTGGAGCATTTCAGGCTGAGCAATGACATATCCATAGAGACAAACAAGTGATGGATCTCCAACCAAAAATTTACACAGTATTATTTTCTTCTCAAACTGACTTTGAACTTGTATTGTCTAAGTATTGTTTAGTAAATGTTTATTAAGAAAGACAGAACTTCCAGACTGTGCCTCCAGCTCAGGGGCCTGTGCTGTGTGCTGTGCCCAGGTGACCGTGCTCTTCGCTGGGCAGGAGATCCCAAAGAGTCCCTTTGAGGTGAGCGTGGACAAGGCTTTGGGCGATGCCTCCAAAGTGACAGTGAAGGGGCCGGGAATAGAGCCTGTGGGAAACATCGCCAACAGACCCACGCACTTCGACATTTATACAGCAGGTCAGTGAACGCACCATGACGGACATCTATACATATACAGCAGAGCAGTGAACAAACCATAATAAAGATTTCTATTGGATGTTTTCACATTCTAGAATGAATGAATGATGAATGTTGTCAAGATTTCACTATTAATAACATGGTACTTTGTCATAAAATATCATATATCACTCAAAGTATTAGTTTATTCACAAACTTTGAATATAATCTTTTCTCTTAGTGACTAGATGCAATAACTTGCTATGTTACATTCTAACTGTATTGGGTTTAGCAGCTCTCATCTGTATTGAATATTATTGGCCTATAGAATGTTGTGATATCATCTGAAACTCTGGTATATGGCAGGTCAGCGAACACAATAGACTGTCACAAACTCGGCTTCAGAAGAACAGACATTGAAAAAAAAAACCTCTAAAAAAATAGAAGCAGATGTATTTTGTTTGTAGGGTTAACCTGAAACAGTCTGGTGGTAAACTAACGGAGTTCAGATGTATGACGCAGAAATCTATTGAAGATGCACTATTCATTGATATAATGTTTGTTTACTTTTCTCTTTTTTCATCTCACTGTTGATTAACTGTATTATTGTGCAAAGTAAACATGTCAAATAGGCTGAGCAAAAGTGTTCTTAAAACTGGTGTACCCGAGTAAACCAAAAAGTAAAATGTAAAAAAAGTCAAAAGTCATATACTAAAATCAGATACCCTATCGCTTAAATCAAATAGAAGTATTGTTTATCTTCTTGTATAAATTAATAAACCCTCCGCCTTGTCGTTCAGGTGCAGGCACAGGAGATGTGACTGTGATGGTGCGTGATCCTCAGGGCAGACAGAACAGTGTGGAGCTAATGATGGAGGACAGAGGAGACTGTGTTTACCGCTGCACCTACAAACCCACCCAGGCCGGACCACACTCCATCACTGTGACCTTTGGGGGCGTTGCTGTGCCCAAGAGCCCCTTCAACGTCGACATCGCTCCAGGTCTGAACTGCACTTTTAAGATGCTGGACAAAAATTTGTTTCTAAATTTAAAAATTTAAAAATTGGTTATCAAAACATTCTCCTTATTGCATGTCTTTGAGGAAGGAAGCTGACTAAACCAGTCATTTTAAACATGGACATTAGGTCAGATCCATAGACTATGTATAAATGGACGTAGCTAACTTGCTAGCCCCTGCATTCCACATGGGAAATGAGCATGGTTGTGCTTCCAGCTCCGTCGACTCTGGCTCCAATTCACTTTCTTTAAAAAAAAAGTCACCCCTTTCTCTCTGTAACTGCTGCTGTCACACACGTCATTTCATTCATAAAGTGTGTGTGTTAACCTGCTGTACAGGATGTGTGCCCTCTCCCTGCTAAAGCAGTGGTGCGGGTGGGAAGGGGATTACCTCTACCTACCTACTCTACCCGAGTCTCACTCTGGATTGGCTCTACTCAGGGGTGTAGCTCCAAATGTTTGGCCCTGGGTACAAATCATCCTGGTGGGCCCTCATTACATGTTGTCTAGTGAAGAATGCATATTACAGACTTTGTGAGTGGCCCCTCCCTGCACCGGGCCCTTAGAACACAGTACCTTTTACTCCCCCAGTGCGACACCCCTGCCTCTACTCACGGTCGGAATTCCAAATATGGAACTCGACAAATTCCCCACTATATCTGCTGGCCCCAGTGATCTTAATTTGACTGGAGTCGAATGCTATGGCTGACGTCCACTTCTTTATACAACGCTCATCCTCCCTCAAACACTCACTAATGCACAGTCAAGTCGTGCATGTCCCTTGCACAAACATTAGAGTGACCAAATCCAAAGTGATTATAATAACTGCTGTGGGATGATGAGCGCCAAGCCAATTTAAAATGATGATAGGATGATAACTCTTTTATTTTAGTTCCTTTTCTTTGAGTCAGACGCCCTTACACAGTATGTGCATGTGTGCTCCCTGTAGCCTGTGTCCCTGGAGCGTGCAGAGCGAGCGGTCGAGGGCTGCAGCCTTCAGGACTCAGAGTGAATCAAATCGGAGACATTAAAGTCGACACTAAGAACGCCGGCAGTGGAGAGCTCAAGATCATCATCAAAGGACCAAGTGAGACTCATTTACATTTCAAACTATTTACTATCTCTCGATCACGTCTTGATGACTGCACTTTTGACAGTTGTCTTGAACTTATCAAATGACACCACAGATTTCAATTTACAGGGTCCATATTATGCTATTTTCTGTTATAATGTTGTTTCCTCATTGTATTGTAACAAGATTCTAAGCTCATAAAAGTCTGTTTTGTGCAACATCGGGGTCTTAAATAAGATCAGGCTGCAGTAGTGTATACAGACAGAGGGTTAACCCATTAGACCAAGTACAGGTCAGATCTGTGGAGAGGAGACCCCACTCTAAGAATGCATGTTTTTTCAAAGTATTTTTTGGCATTAAAAAGAATTGTAATTGAAAACATGGATGGGGAAGATAAAAGTTTAAGTCATTTCATGGAGTGTGGAGCATTTCAAGCATGCTTCATGGCCGAATCTCCCCATGTGAAAAGTTCTGTAATGGACTTTAATTGTAATGTACGGCCAAGTTAGGACAAAACCAAAATCAAACTAAGGACATACAAAATGCATCTAAACCTTCATTTTAATTAAAAACAATACAAGAAATCTGTGCACCATTTGGGTCCCACACCACATGTCCAGAACCACTTCCTCAGACAACAGAACACTACTGTAGCCACATAATTACTTCTGTGTATAGTTGGTTTAAGGAAGCGTTTTATTGGCCTTTTAAACATCATTGAAAAGGTCACCAACCCAATTAAACTATGTCTGTGGCCGGGCTTCTGTTTAAGTGAATGGGCTGTTTGTGGAAGAGAGCAGCCACTGGAGTGTGAAGTATTTAGTGGAACAAATGAACTCACCACACTCAGAGAATTAAAGAAAATGTCAGACCAGAATGATTATGGCCATATATGGTCTGTTAGGAAGCTAGCTCTTGGTTAATTGGTGTCAGACCAGTAATGGATTGTACTCATTATTCAGTTATGCAAACTGCCTCTGCTACTACTACTACTACTGCAATGGTTACATCTACTTCTTCTGCTACTACAGCTACTGTTACTACTATTGCTGCTGCTATTGCTACTACTGCTACTAAAGCTGCTTCTACAGCTAGTGCTGCTACTGCAACTGTTCCTACTACTACAATTATTAGTGCTGCTTCTACTGCAAATGTTACTACTATTACTGCTACTACTACTGCTGGTTCTACTACTGCTACTACTGCTACTACTGCTACTACTGCTACTACTGCTACTACTGCTACTACTGCTACTACTGCTACTACTACTGCTAAAACTACTGCTACTACTACTACTGCTACCACTGCTACCACTACTACTACCACATCCAATACCACTACTGCTTTTTTTTTCAATTATTCCTACTGCTACTAATTCTACTACTAATACCACAACTTGAACCTAAAACATGCACAAGATTTAAAATACTCCAGCTAAGGAAGTCCTGACCGAGACTAACTCAAAATCAGTAGATAGATCCACTGCCCCTGACATCAGCTGATCGCCCAACTTACCCCCATAGTAACGTGTTTCAAACAGGCAAAGCCCCATGGATCCACACACACACGCTCACTTCCCCGGCACTATACACACTGTTCTTTTCAGCACGCTGTGAGGACTGCACGCCCTGGTGACAGCAGAGAATAGGCTTTTGAATGACATGTACACAGACCGACCCAGGCTTACCTCTACACACAGATCCAGACTCACCTTGTTGATATTAAGTTGATACAAATTTCCTTGTTAGTCGTACGTGTCTAACAGCATCTCTGCAGCGCCCACTCATACAAATATACACGATTGGAGCCTTTTTTAAAAATCACATTCCAATCTCTTTTCCTTACCTTGCTGACTGCCGCATTCACTCCTTACTCACCTGTTCCTGAGTGCGAGTGGAGTCGTTTTCAGCTGTTTAATGCGAATCACAGACCCAAATGCACTGCTAACTCATTGAATAACTAGTGACGGTGTAAAAATGTCCTTAGTGTCACGGTTGTAAGCTCCAAGTTGTGTGACTGTATGACTATTTGTAATTATGTGTTCTTGATTTTTTTTTTTTTCAGAGGGTGTGGAGGAGCCAGTGAAGCTGATCTCCTCTCAGGACGGAGTCTACTTTTACGAATATCACCCAAAAACTACAGGAAAATACAGCATCAGCATCACATGGGGAGGACAGCACATCCCCAAGAGGTCAGAAAAACACTATATATGCTCTACTCTATTGACCAGTTAAAAAAAAAAGTTCATAAACAGCAGCATCCAATTACATAGCCTTGTGGTCACCTATTTGTATGCAACAATAGCTCAGTATGTCCACTGATCTGAAGGTTGGTGGTTCAAACATAACATTGGTTTTAGCGGTCAGATCCACTGACCTACAGATGAATGCTGTTGTTGTGTCCTTGGGGAATACACTTAACCCATCTGTATACAGTATCTGTATACACTGTTGCATGAATGTGTGTGTGACTGAGAAAGTGGTTTGTTAATATAAAGTGCTTTGAGTGTCTTGAAGGTGGAAAAGCACTGTGTTACCAAAAACAAAAATACTTAAGTTAAAGTCCTGGATTGAGTTCACATGGATAATGATGACAAAGTCTGCCTTGTGTAATTAATTCATTTTTCAGAACCTGATCATAAATAATCTGGTCAGTAGTTGGATGCTTGTCTGATTTTCTCCCTGTTCAGTCCGTTTGAGGTCTCGGTAGGACCCAAGGCAGGTCCTCAGCAGATCCGAGCCTATGGTCCTGGTCTGGAGGGAGGGACCGTGGGGAAACCAGCTGCTTTTGTCGTGGAATCCATTGGCACCGACGTGGGAGTCCTGGGTCAGTGTCACTAAATCCTGATTAGGCATGAAACCTTTCCATATGGATGTTAGTGTTAACTGTGAGAAGAAACATCATGATTTACCCATTGATTGATTGACACAAACATTTAAGAATATGTAAGACCTTTTGTTTTGACTGTTGCTGTGCAGGTTTTGCGATCGAGGGCCCGTCCCAGGCTAAGATCGAGTGTGAGGACCAGAACGATGGGTCATGTGATGTGCGCTACTACCCCACGGAGCCCGGGGAGTACGCCGTCCATGTGACCTGTGACGAGGAGGACATCGAGCTCAGTCCATTTATGGCCTACATCACCCCAGACAACCAAAACAGCTTTCCAGAGAAGGTAAATGAGCGAGACCTGGTTTAGACCTGGCTTAGACCTATTTTTTGTGCTTGCTTGGTCCTGGTTTAGTACTGATAAAATTCTGGTTTAGTCCTCTTTTTTTCACTTGTTTTTTCTTCTTGCTCAGACCTGGTATAGGCCTGGTTTTGCCTTATAATAGGCCAAATTTAGACCAGATTTTGTCCTAGTTAAGTTATACGACTACTTTCATTTTCATTCATATTTGAAGAACTGACTCAAAGGATCATGTCTATGTAGTTTGTATCGTAATAAAGTAAAACAAAAATAGGCAAAACACAATGATTTTAACATGTGTTCCTTGTCCACAGGTCCAGGCGTATGGTCCTGGTTTGGAGAAGTCTGGGTGTGTGATAAACAAACTGGCAGAGTTCACTGTAAACGCAAAAGATGCAGGAAAAGGACCACTCAAAATCACTGCTCAGGTGAGATACACAAACTCTAAAATGTTTTATAATGGATTCCAATCTCCACTGGCTCCATACAGTACAAACAAGAACTCTGAAGCCTGCGCTAACTGGTTTGGCCTTGGTTTAGATCCTATTTAGACTTTACTTGCAGCTTAGTCATGGTCTAGTGGATGGATTAAGTCCCAGTTTTGATGTGGTGTGCATGTAAACATCAAAGCATGAACATATATACAGTTTAAAAGCACATTTCATTTTATTCATGTTTTTTGTAGCTTGAGTCTCTAAAATTACAATGCAGAGTTATCTACATCACTAGAAATGTAACCAGGGATTCCATTATTAAGGGAGACACAGTATTTAGATTTAAAACAAATCCTGGTTTATTCTTCACACATGACCACATAATTATGCCATGTATTGTAATATTGTCCCCCACCCTCTCTCGCACTCTCTCCCCCCTTTCTTTTCTAGCCTCCCCTTCTTTTGTCTTTATTTTGGTTTTAGAAATTCTCTAAATGGTCATGAACAATGATCAGCTCTATCCTGGCGGTTAAAAAGGTGTCCCTCAAGGTTCAATATTAGGGCCCATTTTCCCAACATGAATCGTTATTAAGTATCAAGTCCATTTTTTAGTATCAAATTAGTCCAATTTTTTTGTATGGTGATCTGGGTATCGTTTCTTTTAATTAAGAATCCTAACTACTATAAGTTACAAATCAACAATGTGTATATATATATTTTTTTTTTTTCTCCAGGATGGTGAGGGGGAACCTGTGGACGTGAAGGTTGTATCTAAAGGAGATGGCCTCTACTCCTGCTCCTACACTCCCTCTGCAGCTCTAAAACATACAGTCTGTGTGTCCTGGGCGGGAGTGAGCGTCCCCAACAGCCCATTCAGGGTAAGCCCGCCAGGACCACCCAAATACACCTCCTCCAAGCTCCTCTTTAACACCAAAAATATCACGGTTTTCAAATCCAAACCTGAAATGGAGAAACAAATTACAGAAAAGTCAATGGAGATACAAAAGAACAAAAGCAACGGCCAATCAGAAAACTTAGTCGAGATTGAAAGTACCACTGTTGTCCAATCAGAAAGCTTGGTGCAGATTAAAAAGACGAATATCGTTCAATCAGAAGTGCCAGTGAAAGATGCTACTGTCGTGACCGAAAGTACGGAGACAAATGAAAAACGTAAAAGACCTGTTATTATTGTTACGTACTCTCTGGAGGAGAGATTTACTTAAAACAGTACAAGTAAAAATGCCTACATCAATGACAAATGACTAAATTACTTTAATCGATCAGTTAAATTCAATCAATCGATCAGTGTAGTTAACTTGTAGGTATATGATTTTACAATCAAAGATGCTGCAAACTGTTATTTCCTACAAAAACAGTCTGATTTTTATTAAGAATCAAGATCATTTTTAACCTTATATCCAAAATAAAAAAGCCAAAAAGATGGTTAAAAGTTTTTTTTAAAAAGGTTCTTCAATCATAACTGAATTGAGCGCCTAAACCTGCAGAACATTTGTCAGTTTAAACCAACTGGATTTTAGCATTGAAACTGGCAACCCAAATGAGAGACTCACGTGAGGCTTATTCTGCTTTCTGATTGGATGATCATCTTGAGAACCAAAACACCAAATTATAGCATTAGCCATTCCGTCACGTGCAATATTTTTGTAACTAAGAATAAAACAGCATTAGAATTCTTATCAGTAAAAGCTATATTTAATACCTCACACACAGATAGGTCTTACATACAGTTCCTTTTAATAAAGGACTTTAAAAATATAATATATTTACATCAAATATGCATTATAGTGAAATATATTTCAGTTTTTCTATTATATAGTAATTCCTGTTTTGTCAAATTGAACAAATACTTAAATAATTTATGAAAAAATACTGTTGGAATTTCATATCCTAATTTTACATTTCATCCCGTTACATCACCTGCAATACTGTCTTCTTTTTAGTATTATGTTGCCTGAGTATTTTACCTGCACTAATCAACCAGTATTTAATGTATTACTAATCCCTTGATCACGTTTGATTTTTGTTTTATAATTTTCACATGTCACTGTTAAGATGGTTGCACCTTCCTGTATTATTTACTCACTGTCTGTTTACTGTGTAACTTTGCATAGAACCACATAATGTTCACAACTGAATGAAAGTTTCCTTTTATTTTCATTAACACTAACCATATACGTCAATCAGACATAATATTATGACCAGTGCCCTGAGACGAGCACATAACACTTCTGTCACAACCAATAATGACTCCTCAATTGTTAGTGCTAACAGTTTGACCATTAGGACTAGAGCCAGGACTAGAGCCAGGACTAGAGCCAGGACTAGAGCCAGGACTAGAGCCAGGACTAGAGCCAGGACTAGAGCCAGGACTAGAGCCAGGACTAGAGCCAGGACTAGAGCCAGGACTAGAGCCAGGACTAGAGCCAGGACTAGAGCCAGGACTTACAGCAGCACCAGAACAGGATTAGATCAGACTTTAAGCAGCTTTAGATTCTAATTTCTGCAGCACAGAAAAAGCCTTCAAGTTTGGCATCAATGTGGGACTAAAGTGGGACTAAAGTGGGACTAAAGTGGGACTAAAGTGGGACTAAAGTGGGACTAAAGTGGGACTAAAGTGGGACTAAAGCAGGCCAAACCAAAATTTTAGATTACATTGTCTTGTCTCCTTGCAATCTAAATTTATCACACAATTAAATTCTTTCTTTCAGTGAATGGTCATAATGTTGTGTCTGATTGATAAATGTACTAACTCAATGTCACTGCCACTGTTGTATTAATCCCAGAACCTTACTCTATCAACCATTTACTCCATTTATTTCATAATATTGCTAATTTGGTATAGAACTGTGCAATATGTCTTTTAAAATACCATAATTTCAACGTTTTACTAAGACTCTACTATACTAATTTGGCTGTTTTATGTCCTGTTACATTTTTTATTTTATTTGAAATACTAGATATTGTGATCATTTCAGCTTAAAGGTCCTATCTTACGCAACATTGTGAGCTTTAAGTCATGTTATAATGCTGTCACTTCATTAAAAAATATACCCGGAGTTGTGTCTTGTTCCATTCACACATGTTTGAGTAATCCTTTATTATTAGCCTGTCATCTCTAAAGCTCAAAATGCTCTGTACCACCTTATGATGTCATGAAGTGTTAGTTTTCTAAATTAACACCTACTTTTTACCTTTAACTCAGTGATTGGCAATTCCAGGACTGAAATTATCCAAATGACTTTAGTGAAGGTTTACGGAGTTTAAAAACACTGTGGGCCACTTCCTGTATTACCTCATGACATCACAAGGTGGAACATGGTGTTTTCAGTTTGAGAAAAGAACGCAGCCTAAATATGCAGGATTTGTGTGTTTAAATGTGTGACTGAAATAAAACACAACTCCGGGTATGTTTTTGATTTTGATTATACCATATATAAGAACTAGAGTAATATGGGCCCTTTAAATCAAGTTAAAACGACTACAAAAATATATTCTATTGCTATTTGGCAGGTTTTTCCTCAAAGTGTCGCTCATATTCCAATACAAGTTCAGAAAAGTAAGGTTCTGGTATTTAATTTTCATTTATTAATTTTCCTAACTAGAATTGGAGTTTTCATGGCATTTAAAGCACTGTACACTGCTGTATTGTTCGACGGGCGGTTAGCAGCTGTTCTTCCTGATGTTTTCACTCACACACTATAAAAACACACATGCTATTAAAACGCATTGTAAAATCACGCCGTATAAAAAAAGTGTGAGAAACTGCCACCGGGGCCTCTGCGCGGTGTGACCAGGTTTTTGGATACGATTCAGGAATTTGAAGGGAAATCCCAAAGGTGTGACAGGAATGAAAAATATAAAGGTCTTTGGATTAAGGAAGTCTGAATACAAAGGCAGGTTGTATTGTTACTTAGGCGACGTGGGCAGTTAGAAAGAGATCGGCGCTACTGCTGCAAGTTAAATCGCAATCGAAATCGGTGCCTTGGGGTCCCGCTGGAGGGAGCGTCTGGGGAGAGGGAGGTTTGGGAGTCCCCGCCTAGTCCTTGATAAGGGAAAAAAATGCTTAGACACAATTGGCAAATCAAAAGCTGCGATTTTTGAAGTACCATGATTAACCCTGTAGTTTAAAGGGCCCATATTACACAAAACTGATTCTAATTGTTCCATATTATAAAGCAAACCTGGAGTTGTGTTTTGTTTCATTCACTTTCATTGAGTGTTTCATTGAGTAATCCTTTATTATTAGTCTGTCTACATCTAAAGCTCTCTAAAGGTGTATGGAGTTTACAAGCACCGTGGAACTTCCTGTATTACCACATGACATCACAAGGTGGAGCAGAGTGTTTTCTGAGTGAAGGGCAAACTCCAGAGAAGAACACGTGGAAATGAAACCAAACAACTTCAGTTATGTTTGTGATGACGAAACATTCTAACATAAAATAGTGTAACCCTCGTATCTTGTTTTGAATTATCTAATGAGGCCGTGGGTATAGCGGGTTA
The DNA here is from genome assembly GCA_000787155.1 of Scartelaos histophorus. Classification (NCBI taxonomy): domain Eukaryota; kingdom Metazoa; phylum Chordata; class Actinopteri; order Gobiiformes; family Gobiidae; genus Scartelaos; species Scartelaos histophorus. Next base: position 23,778 of record KN488738.1, on the reverse strand, counting down.
CAGTTAGATTTTCTATGATGAATTTCTTCTTCTGTTCCTGCAGTTTTTCGTGCTAAAATAACCAACACGGCAGCACAGTGAACCGTTCGTGTCTTTCTTTATTCAGCAACTCCAAGTGCGCCCCAAAATGCGCTTTCAGCAACTCCAAGTGCGCCCCCCAAATGTGCTCCCCTGAAACAATAGGAACCAACATCACGGTGGAAAAACTAAACGAAATGTACAAATGTACCCAACATAAATATAATAAATAACATGAACTGTTAATAAAATGTAATATAAAATAATTTCCTCCAAATAATACAAAATAATAATGGCCCAAATTAATATATATAAAATAATATATGTCAAATAAATCAAGATTACAATAACATAATATGGGCCCTATGATCAATGAATCAACCTAATAACTTTATTTATCCTCTAGGGCAAATTTAGATCGGTGAAACCTGATTCTTGTATTGGCTTGTCAATTTATATCTCAGGGTTGTTCTGTATGCGTTTAAAACGAACAGAATCAGAAAACGAAAAAGCGAATCGCAATTGAAAAGCAGAAAAAACACGTATGGACATTTTTCCCAAATCGAGAATGATTTTGAACAATTTTTTTCAAACTTCTAATTACCTTTAAACAGTATAACAGTTATATTTGCAGTTATATTTGCCCCACCCTCTAGCCAAGGGTGGGGCAGAAAATTGGTGCTCTGTCAAATTAGACGAGGGAGGGCAGTTATTTTTCCCCCAGGGGCATATTCAAATTCAGGGATGAGGTTGAGGCTTGGATCAACGCATGTAATCATTGGTGTTACAAATGAATGTAAAATATAGAAACATATTTATAGAAGAGGGCGTGTGGATTTTCAGATAAACTCACTGTAATAAGCCACAAACAGACTGTATAAAACGTCAACTAAGGGACTGTGACGTCACCCTTAGCGTTCGACTGCAGCCAAATGAAGCTCAAGATGCCGTTAGAGGAGTGAATTTGGCGCCAAGTCCATATTAGGAATAGGAACTGATTTACGAACAAAATGGCGGGATCATGTAGAGCGGGTTAAGACGAACATTTAAGACCAAAATGAGACACTGCAGCAGTTACAGCGTCAAAGTCAATTGGAGCCCGAAGTCCCGCCTCTTTCTGTATGGTACACGGCGACTACTGGATTAGCTATGTCAGTTTACATAAAGAATGGCCACAAAACCTTTAAACATGCTTGTAACTGTCCTAATTTTGGTGTGTAAGAAAAAAAACGACTCAGTGATACAGTATATCGGGGTACTTCATTGTGCGGTTCTCGTATCGAAATGTGTCCAAATGTTTTCTGAAGTTCCTTTTACTATTCTTATAATTTAAAAATGTTATTTGCATTTCATCTAGTTTTGTTCTTGTGAAGGTGTAATTGATAATATTATAGATGCCATAATTATTGATAAATCACAATATATCTACCATCCCTAAATGTGTCTGTATCACAATGCAAAAAGATTATTCAGGTTACAGTGATAAAAATGTGGATTGGTAGTCGAGTAAGATATGGCGCACCAGACCAGCCAGTTCTACATTCAGTCGCAATCCAGCTTTTATGTTGACCTTTTACCTTTAGCTCAGTAGAGATTGGCAATTCCAGGGCTGAAATGGTCCAAGTTATTCGAAGGTGTATGGAGTTTAAATGCACAGTTACCCCATTTATATGAGAGCTATAAATCCGATTAAAAATAATTTAATTTGGAATAAAAAAGTAATTCTGCTTTAAAAAGACCATGTAAACAGTTAATTCCTAATGATTATTCAAAATTAAACTTCTTCGGAATTAAACTTTGTTTCGATTTAAATGGCTGGTCTATCCAATTTTAAAGCAGATTTAATTTATTTAATTTAAAAATAATTCTGGTCGTTCAGTGCGTTGGGTCGCCCTCTGCAAAAAGGCGCCAGGAGCAAACTTTGGTCTCAAACTGAAACAATTTTTCTAATGAGTCACTGTAAGAACTACAGATAATGAAAAAAAACAAAACAAAAAAAACGGAGGCATTAAACAGCAAAAGTGGAAAGAAAAAGCAAAAAGCCAGTAGCAGTGGATTGTGTGTTTTCTTTCGGTAGACGCAAATACGTTCATGTTCCTGTCCAATCAAAATCCTTCCCTAGGCAATAAAGCTGATTTAAAGTGTTTTCCATGTAAACCTTAATTCAGAATTATTATTTCCATGTCAACTCAAAGGAGAATCATTTTAATCCAATCTATTTAATTCAGAAAAAAGTAATTTGGAATTAAAAACGTGGCCACTGTAGCTCTTCCTGTATTACCACATGACATCACAAGGTGGAGCAGAGTGTTTTCTGTTTGTGAGAAGAACACAATCTAAATATTCAGGATCTGTGTTTTTAACATGTATGAATGAAACAAAACACAACTCCAGGTATGTTTGTGATGAGAAAACGTTATAACAAAAATCAGAAACTAGCGTAACGTCGACCCCTTTAATAACCCATTACCTTTTACAATTTCTTCGTCACGCTATTTGACAGGCTAGTTCAAATACCCTAAATACTTTATTATTATTATGCTCCCTTTAAATTACTTCAAACTGCATGCACCTTTATACAAAGTAAATAGAGCACACCGTTTTAAGTTGCTTATTACACAAATGCTCATTCAAAGTTCCAAATCTCAAATTCAAATCGTACAAAAGCCGTTCACTGAAGTATGAGAGCATTTCCAGAGACCCATTCAAATTTGGTTTGGTACAAGTCCTGGAGTGTTTTAAGAGTTTTTTTTATTTTAGATAGCAGTGCAGGGAACTTGTTTTCAAACCTGTCTCTAGCCACTCCTTGAGGATAAGATAATGTGAGAAAGTAAATAGGCAAACCCACTTCTGGTTCCTGGCGAAGCAGTGTAAACCCATGTACTATTGTGTGAGATGGGGAGTAATTCAGGTAAACTTTATCATCAAACGGTACTGTTGGCAGAATAGTTGGTGTCCTAGCCCCTTTTTAAATGGAGGTTGTGGGTTTGATTGCTCCGCCTATCTGTTTTTCACTGAGGACGTTGTGGGTTAGACTGTGTGGAGTTTGCATGACTTCCCTGTCTTATTTTTGAGTTCTTATCTTTTGCATTTTCAACGTTTTCAGCACAATTTCGACACATTTTAAAGCTCTTAAATTTGTAAACTTTCTGATCTGTTTTGTCGCTTTCTCATCACAAACAAACCGGGAGTTGTGTTTTGTTTCATGTTTAACACACAAACCCTGCGTATTTAGACGTTCTCACCACAATTTAGACACATTTTAAAGCTCTTAAATTACACCCTGCGTATTTAGACGTTTTCGGTTTTTCTCTCAAACTGAAACCACACTTATACTTTGTGATGTCACGCGGTAATACAGGAAGTGCCCGGCTGTGTTTTTAAACACCATACACATTCACTAGAATAATTTGGATTGGACAGACTAATAATAAATGGTTACTTGATTATGTGTAGGTGAAACAGAACACAACTCCAGATTTGATTAGGTAACAACATTATAATACGACTTAAAGCTCACAAGAGTCAATTTTGTGTAATATATATGTAATATAGGACCTTTCATATATCAAGTATTCAAAAGGTCCTATATTACATATAGGACCTTTCAAATACTTGATATACCCAGATGTAGATGTCACTTTTTGTCATCCAAGCCATCAAAGCAAAGCATACTAAAACCTCACAGTACTTAGAGATTAGTAATTCAGATTAGTGGTTCCTGATACCGGCAATGCATACTGTCCTTGCGTCAATGGGCAAGACATGTCATCCACTTGCCTGTAACAATAACTTCTTATCTTTTATTAAATATAAGGAGGAGCAATAAAGCAATTTTCGGGCTCTAGCTATACAGTAATGTGTGCACATTTTCTTTGTGCTAGTGGTTTTGGTTCTTTTGTTTTGCAGGACCGTACTGTGGTTGAACGTCAAACTACTTACTACCTCTCACTTATAGGGCTGATTATAGATCCAAATTAGTGTTTCATTGATTTAGAAACATTTTTTGGGAGGTTATCCTGCTTTAAATTATTGTGTCAGTGGTATAAATTAGTTTCAGTATGATAGCTTATCCTCTGTTTTCTTCAGCAGTATATAGCACTTCAGAATGTGGTAGGGTGACGGGCTCAATCATAAATGCTGCACCAAATTATACGTTTCATAATGTCTAGCATTAGGCGATGCTGCTGTGTGGTTTATCTCCATTTATGTCTATGTCTATGTTCAGATAGTGTTGTAAGTCTGGTGAATCCTCTTGTTTACCAAAGTCACACCCGACTCAGGACCTGTTTCGTTTGGCAGTGCTCACGTCATGGAAGACAGCTGTGAACAAACCTGCTTCTGTGCTAGCTTCTTATTTTAAAAGCTAGGGCTAAATGAGGTCCGAGTCAGGTCCAAGTCAGGTCCGAGTCAGGCTCAAGTCAGGCTCAAGTCAGGCTCAAGTGGCTCAAGTCTCAGGCTCAAGTCAGGTCCAAGTCAGGTCCAAGTCAGGTCCAAGTCAGGTCCAAGTCAGGCTCAAGTCAGGTCCAAGTCAGGTCCAAGTCAGGTCCAAGTCAGGTCCAAGTCAGGTCCAAGTCAGGTCCAAGTCAGGTCCAAGTCAGGTCCAAGTCAGGTCCATTTACATTAGTTCTGTCATAAAACTGTGGTCTAGATAAACCAGGACTTAAGAGCTCCTTGGAGGTCATTAAAACTGAGCTGGTCATATTTTACACTTTTTCTATGTAATGTATTAACAATTTTGATTTTCAATCCTACTAATCACCTCACCAGTGTTAACCCAATGATTTCAACTATTTTTTAATAAATTAAAATTTTAAATTTTTACATGCATTGTGTAGTTTCCCTTTTTGTGTTGACTCCTTGAACTAAAAATGTAAAGTCATACCGAAACACAGAATAAAAAATTTTACAATGGCTCTGCTATTGTTCCTTCATAACTTTTTAAAAGTGTGCTTTAAAATTAGATTGAATTAAAAAAGGGCATCTTGCGCAATATCAGTTAAAGCATTGGAAGAGTAACAGTATGTAGTTATGTAGATTCCATCACTGTACTGAAAATAAAGATTGGTAGTTTGGGGATTGAACCTTGTGGAGCTTCATGTTCAATTTGTATTTTAATTTAATTCATAACATAGCTTTGAAAGATTTGAGGCATTTGAGGGAATATTTTAAGTATTAATTCAAAGATGAACCCCATAAAAACTGTGGTTTTAGTAAATGGATGTTTTATTGTGAACCACCTTTTGAAATTTCAGCGTGAAGATTTTGATCCGTGTAGTTGCCGTGAAAGGTAATTTGTTTCTTGTAAGAACATGTTTGAAAGTATTAATGGGGCCTAAATGTTGGCTGTTTGCAGGTGTGTGTGGGCAAAGGGAGCCATCCAAACAACGTTCGCGTGTCTGGACCTGGAGTGGAGCGCACCGGACTCAAGGCCAACGAGCCCACCCACTTCACTGTGGACTGCTCCGGGGCCGGGGACGGTGAGTCTGTGCTCGAGTAGAATACCCTCCTCCAGAAAAGTTCCACAGTGCACCTTTTTAAGCAAGAAAACACTTAAGCTTTCACATGTTTGTCGCCATAGTCACTCAGGATCCTGCCACCAGAATTGCAGCGTAATCATTTTTGAGCAGGTTTAATATAACAATACAATTATATAAAGCAGACTTACTTAAGTTCATTCACCCTCATGTGACTCATACCATATATTATTCCAGAGCTCAAATTCACAAACAAATCAGAAATGTCGCTGTGTTAAATATTGAGAATGATTAGTAGAGCACATCAGGCTCTAGCAAAGCAATAAAACCACTCAGAGTTAAAAGCTCAGCATTTTTTTCCCTTGTAGTTGAGCAAATTGTGTCTTGCCCCAATACAGATATATTATATAAGCAGCTTTTCAAAATAAGGACAAAAACATGCTAGTAGTTGTTGTGGGATTACCACACTAGAAAAGAAAGTTGTGAAAAGCGATTAAGAACTCCTCATCGCGGTGAATAATTAGGATGCTCGGAATGCATAAGGTTAATGAGGAATAACTTCAGGGGGCGCGGCACATATTGTCTGTGTAGAGACTTGACTTGGCACCGCTTGCTTCATGGAAAACGTGGGCTAAACGTGGGCTAAACGTGGGCTAAACCTGGGCTAAACCTGGGCTAAACCTGGGCTAAACCTGGGCTAAACCTGGGCTAATCCAGGTTTATTTAAGTGAGTTCTGTAATAAAACTGAGGGCTGGACTAAAGAGCTCCTTGGAGGTCATTTAAACGGAGCTGGTTATATATTACTTAATTAATATGCATATTTCAGTGCTGTTTCTGTGTCAGTGGGAGGTGCGTTTGACCTGGTTTTACTCTCATTCTTGTCAAGGTCCAGATTCTTGTAATGATTGACACATAACGTAACACAAAGTTTCGGTTTGAGTGAAGCGTAACAGATTGAAATAAGAATTATGGAACGGTGCCACAATACAACAAATAAAAGAGGAGTTTATGTGAGAGATCATTTGAAACTTTACCCATGTTTAAGTGTTGTTCTCAGATCCTTCTAGTCAAATATTTGGACATGCTGTATCATTTTTTTCAGTGTATTTTTTCTTTATAGGTGCACTGTGTAACTTCTCTGTGGAGGGGGAGTGTTATTGAGTTGTAAACTTATCTAACATGCACTCCTTTTATCATGGGGGTTTGTAGCGCTCAAACATACCTTTAAAAACGTACACTTTGTGAGCGAGGTCTTTACTCCACCCCATCTCCTGCTTGCCTCTATGGCGACGTTATTTGTTTAATGCCATACACTGGAACTTTCAAGGTAAAGTAATAAAGTCTCCATGGTGACAAGAAGGGGATGGGTCCTCCCCCAGAAAAGTAACACAATGCACTATAAAGTTTTCCTCTTACAACATTTTATATACACACAGAAGACATGAAATATATTATATCAGATGTATAGACTTATGTTCAGTCAGACTTGACAGTGTAAATAATGATGGAAATAAAGAGAAAATAAAAATGAAAAGGTGTGGATAAACTTTAGATTTTTTAGTCAAATAAAAGCAAGACCAGGCAATTAAAGCAAAAACTAAAATAATTTAGCACAAAAGTTCTCATAGTATATCCATGGTCATTACTCTAATCTAACAATTCATAAATATTTTTTAAAAAATCATGAAAGGTTGTTTTATAAGACTTATTCTCAAAAGAAGAAATCTCCAGACAGAACATGAACACACTAGGAAGTAAAGCTATCAGGACATTAGAGCTCCCCCTAGTGGCCAGATTGAAATGGTTCAATATGTGGTATAGAGGGAGAGTGAATGATTTGCAATGTTAATATGAATAAAGTAAATGAATGTAAAATAAGATCTATTTTTTGTATTTTTGTTGTTTTCAGGTGATGTGAGTGTGGGAATTAAATGTGACGCCAACATGGTGGGAGATAAAGAAGCCGACGTGGATTTCGATATTATCCCAAACGCAAATGACACTTTCACCGTGAAATATGTCCCCCCTGCAGCCGGACGCCTCACCGTCAAAGTCCTGTTTACAGACAAGGTATCACAATGGATTAACAGACTATCTACGGTATTCACAGGTCTTAAAAAAGAGAAAAGTTTACAAAATATAGGACCTAGATAGGAAGATTAGGACTGTTTCTCCTCATTCAGCTCTAGAAAAGTGTTTGCAATTTTGTGAGAGCAGGAAAATTGCCTTTATACATTTTTAAAAATCGTTTAACAGGAAGTGCCTCAGAGCCCGTTCATTGTCAAAGTGGATCCTTCCCATGATTCATCGAGAGTCAAAGCTGAAGGACCTGGAATCTCTCGAACAGGTGAGTCTAAGGATTATTACCTAAATTTAGATTATAATAAAGTTCAGTTATGCATTTTTTTGAAATATACAGCAATAATAACAAAGCATCATGTCTTCATGCGTGTATTGGTCTTAAATTTTTAAGTCCTGAAAAATATGCATGGTTCTTTATTTCAGCACTTATGTGGAAGGAGAACACTGCACAAAATGTCACTACACAACTCTTATCTAATCTGAATTAAAACAGGACTGTGAGGGACATAGTAGGTACATAAGTTATTGAAAATACTCTAAATTGTCCCCCAGATCGGTCCATCTCTACTTGAACAGCCTCACTTCAGTTCATTTGATATTTCAGTATATATTTGAAGGCTCATGTGTCTGTGTTGTGCCCCCTGCTGGTCAGGAGTGGAGAGTGGGAAGCCGACTCACTTCACCGTTGTGACTAAAGGAGCAGGCAAAGCTCCCCTGGACGTGTCCTTCTCTGCTCCAGTCAAAGACTTTGAGATCATCGACAACTACGACTACTCCCAGACCGTCAAGTACACTCCAGTCAACCAGGTCAGTGCTTGTGTTATGTATGTGTAATGTAACACCAGTATTCTAGGACTGCACAATGTTTTGCAACTGAATCAAAATCTCAGTTTTGTTTAGCAGTTTGGCAAATTGCAATCACAAATTGACTGCAGTTACTTAGATTATAGAATGTTTTTTTTTTAATAGGAAGATCTTTCAAAAATCATTCATATTCTTCTTTGCCCTTATATAAACATATATCACAAATCACAATACTAGAAAAAACTACAATTACTATTAGCTTAGTATACAAGTATATACGTGCACATACATGCCTTAACATTGCACTTGTTCTTCGTTAATGTGATATGTTTTGTTTAATCCCTCATCATGTGTTGTGTGCTCAGGGAGAGATGTCTGTGGATGTGACGTTTGGAGGAGACCCCATCTCCAGAAGCCCCTTCACTGTGGGCGTGGCTGCTCCTCTGGACCTGAGCAAAGTCACTGTGGACAACCTGAGCGGACGTGAGTACATGGACTGGGCACACTGCACTGTCAGATTTAGGCTCTTTCTTCAGGGTTTGCAATTCAAGAACGAAAACTAAATTATGACATTAACCAATGTTTTTGTATTTATCGTTGAATCGGCATTGCATTTGTTCAGTAAAATATTTACATTAAATCTGTATACCTTGTATCTGGGGACACAGATCATGTTTATGACATTTATGAAATTGAAAATCTAAATCTTAAAGTGTTTTGTTGTAGGAGTGGAAGTGGGTCAGGAGCAGGAGTTCACCATTGACACTAAAGGTGCAGGAGGACAAGGTCAACTGGAGGTGGCACTGGTGAGTCTGTTGATTGTAGTTCTCAAAGTCTGATGTAGTTTAGTCCTGGTTTAGTCCTGGTTTAGTCCTGGTTTAGTCCTGGTTTAGTCCTGGTTTAGTTCTTTAAGGTGGTATATCTGTTCTCAGGTGAGCCCGAGTCAGAAGTCAAAACCGTGCCGGCTGGAGCCAGTCTCCGCAGACGTCCACAAGGTCCGGGTCACTCCCAGAGAGGAGGGGCTCTACGCGGTGAACGTGACCTATGACGGACACCCTGTCCCAGGCAGCCCCTTCCCCATGGAGGCTCAGCTGCCCCCAGATCCCAGCAAGGTCAGCACTCCTTTCTTCCAACACAGAAAGTAATTAGATAAAATAAACAAATGCAAAAAAAAAAAAACTCACATTTTTGTCATTTCTGTAGCTGTAGATAAGCAGCCTTTAATCTTAGCCATCAACTGTATCAACTGGACATAGCTAACCTGCTAGCTGGCGTGTTCCAAATAGGAAGTGAGCAGGCGCTTTTGGTTCAATTGACTCCAGTTCAGTTTGTATTTAAAAAATACATCCCTCTCTCTCTATAACTTCTGTTGTCTTAAAATGTTCATATTAACCTGTTCCACATGATCCTGGTGTTTTTATTTCTCTATTTTGTCTGTAAATCACTTCTTATTCCTGATATGGAACCCAATAACTGCTCGCCTTGGAGAGCTTCATTTGACTGGAGTCAAACGCAAATGCTCTTGAAATTTTAAAGGTGTGTTCTGCCACATGCTTGTCTTTGTGGAACCTTTATTGCTTTGCATTAAAGGTTCCACAGTATTCATTTACGATTTTCCTGACAAAGCAATAACATCTTGATAGAGACAGGTAGACCTTTTAAAGTAATGGAATACGTTTATCTCATCCTCTTAAATGTTTTTCTTCGTGCAGGTGAAAGCGTCTGGCCCTGGCCTGAAGGGGGGGCTGGTGGGCTCTCCTGCGCATTTCTCCATCGACACAAATGCTGCTGGGACCGGAGCTCTGGGCCTGACAGTCGAGGGTCCGACCGAAGCCAACATCGAGTGCTCGGACAACGGGGACGGCACCTGCTCCGTGTCCTACCTGCCCACGGAGCCTGGAGAGTACCTGGTCAACATCCTGTTTGAGGGCGTGCACGTGCCCGGGTCGCCCTTCTCCGCACACGTGGACAGACCCTTTGACCCCTCCAAGGTCGAAGCCTCAGGGACAGGGCTGAAGAGGGCCAAGGTGAGAGGGGCAGACGCTTCATCTTTGAATATTGCAGCCTGATAAATAAATAAATAAAATACATTTCAAGAAATTATTTTCAAGAATAAAATCAAATATGGCTACAGTATATATTTATTTACTTATTTTGTGTGCGCGTGTGTATGTTTTAGTATTTACAATATTTAGACTAATATGTTTACTTTTCAGATTTTTACTTTTAAGTAAACAGCACAACTTGTAAATATACTTTCTCCAGTTGACCAAACACACGCTGTAAAGGTGATTTTAAATGGCATCTGTGCAGGTGGGAGAGGTGAGTGTGGTGAACGTGGACTGCTCCAAAGCTGGACCGGGTCAGCTGACTCTGGAGGTCGAACCAGACCCCTCCTCTGCAGGTCAGGGAGCAGGTCAGAAATGATTTTGTCATTGGTGGGTTTAAAGGTTCACTATGTAACTTTTCTGATGGGCTGCCTTCCACCTGCTTGTCTGCATGGAGATGCTATTGCTTTTCCCTGGAAGACATTCTTACCATACAGGGACTCAGCCAGAGCTGTTATGTAGTGCACCTTTGAAGAATAGTGTTTACTGTATTAGTCAACATGGGATTTGTCTGTTTTCTCTGTTAATTTAGTTAGTTTAGTTTTTCTGGAGCTGACCTACCAAAATCCATGTGAACAGAAGAAAAACACTTAGACTTGTAGATTGCTAGATGATATGGGGTCTTTAAAGATGTAACTTTTCTGATGCAAGTTACAACTTAGTTGCAACTTACAGCCGCTTTAAGACTCTACTAAATAAATAATAATTAAAGTGTTCTTATTGCACTATTTTCTGATCTGTTATAATGTTGTTTCCTCATTGAAAATATACCTGGAGTTGTGTTTTTCTTTCATTCAAATATGTTTTGTGTTCCACCTTGTGATGTCATGTGGTAATACATGAAGTGCTCCACTGTGTTTTTAAACTCCACACACCTTCACCAGAATCATTTGGATCATTTCAGCCCTGGAATTGCTTTTCTGAGCAAAAACTAAAAGGTAGTTGTTAACTTGAGAACTACCACTGCATGACATCACAAGTTGGAATAGAGCATTATGACCTTTGGCGATGTGGACAGACTAGTAATTAATTGTTTCTCAAATATGTGTAAATGAAGCAAAACACAACACCAGGTCTGTTTTTGAGAAGTTAGCAACATTATAAAATGATTTAATGCACACAAGAGTCAATATTGCATGATATAGAACCTTTAAGACAATAAATGCTTCATCTAAGTCCCCTCCACTGTAAACCCTTGTTTCTGTTTCTAGGTGGTAAAGTGAAGACCGAGGTGGTGGATAATCTGGATGGGACATACACAGTTACATATGTGCCTCTCAATGCTGGACTCTACACTCTGAAGCTCAAATACGGGGGGCAGACGGTCCCTGGGTTTCCTGCCAAAGTCTCTGTCGATCCTGCTGTGGACACGTCTAAAATCAAGACATTTGGGCCCGGCGTCGATGGAACAGGTACACATGTGTCTAACTGTGGTGTATTGATACTTATGATACTAACTATAGGCTCTGTCTGGGTTTAATCTGAGCTTTGTTTTAACGCAATCTGACCAGAAAAAAATGAAAAAATGTGACACTCACTCATAGAATTACAGACAATTTTGTCAAGCGTCTAAACAGCACCATGGAGTAATTAGAATACATTATTTTTGACTAAAATAGCATTAGCATAATAAAAGGTCAAATGAAATCTAAATATGTTAAGTGTTATAAGATACCCCCTCTTTAAAGGTGCATTGGGTACATTTTCTAGTGGAGAGTCCGTCATATGCTTTGCTCCAAATGCTGGAGATGTTATTGCTTTGACTGGAATGTTTCAGATCAGATCTGTGGAAAGGTGACCCTGCTCACAGTCAGAATATCTGTTTTTCTTGGTGTTTTTGAGCCTGTAATTGAATAAAAGTAAAGTATAATATCTAATATCATTCTGTGGAAT